>JASTWR010000398.1:0-158588 GCA_030770355.1 Harpagoxenus sublaevis | reverse complement strand
TCGGTAATTCTTCAGTTTACACCCCTCACCTCCGATTTTGATGAACTTAGGCTTAATCGACGCGTTTTTGCTCAAAACGACCGAATCTGGCAGAAAAAAGTGTCGCTCTGCCCCGCGAAGCGAGATATTAAACGTTAAAGTTGACGACTCTCAGGTTATGATTCCTGTCATACCGACGAGATGTAGCGACTGGTAGCGACATAAACATGCCCCGCGAGGGCATATGCGCATGCTCTGTGGTCACATGCGCATGCTCCGTAGCCACACACATGTTGAATGCACGAATTTTGAAATTAGCGAACTTCAACAAATGAAGCACAACAATGTTATTGTCAGACACGCGACACGCAATCGCACGCTTGACGCCACGCAACAATGTTGGGCTTGTTAGAGTTTGACTAACTTTTCCTGACAATATGTTATTTAAATTCTATCACCTAACATCCTTGCGTGGCGTGCAATTTCGTGTCTAATAGCAATAAAATTGTCGCGCTAAATTTATTTGAAAAATATTATGTACTTATAATGCATCACTTGGCTTTGAATAATATATTACTTGAATTTTAATGATAAATAAATATAAGTATGTATTAAATCTTCGCCTTACTAAAGTGATGAGTCTATAATATACTAAAAATAGATACAGAAAAGATTAGCAAGACCCCTACGCAAGGTAGGGTGTTGCCCCTCTCTCCACAATTACCCTGTTTGCCAACGCCTGTTTTACGACAGTTTTTTGTACCAAAGTAAGTCTTGTTTTCGTAATAGATGTTGCTTTTGCAATAGAAAAGTGCTATATCAAAGTCGGGGGGGCTCCGCCCCCCCGAACCCCCCTGGCCGGGGGCTTCGCCCCCTGGACCCCCCGTTGGGAGTTTCGCTTACACGTACTACATGTTAAGTTGTAAAGCGAGGTCTAGGCGAAGCTCCCAACGGGGGGTCCAGGGGAGCGAAGCCCTCCGGCGGGGGTAGGGGGGCGGAGCCCCCCGAAAGGGGGTCCAGGGGGCGAAGCCCCCGGCCAGGGGGGTTCGGGGGGGCGGAGCCCCCCCGACTTTGATATAGCACTTTTCTATTGCAAAAGCAACATCTATTACGAAAACAAGACTTACTTTGGTACAAAAAACTGTCGTAAAACAGGCGTTGGCAAACAAGGTAATTGTGGAGAGAGGGGCAACACCCTACCTTGCGTAGGGGTCTTGCTAATCTTTTCTGTATCTATTTTTAGTATATTATAGACTCATCACTTTAGTAAGGCAAAGATTTAATACATACTTATATTTATTTATCATTAAAATTCAAGTAATATATTATAAATATACATACGTTTAAAATTCGCGCACTTTTACATGCGCGTGCGGCCACTGAGCATGCGCATGTGGCCACAGACCATGCGCATATGCCCCCGGGGGGCATGTTTATGTCGCTACCAGTCGCTATATCTCGTCGGTATGACAGGTTTCATAACCTGATAGTCGTCAACTTTAACTGCTAATATCTCGCTTCGCGGGGCAGAGCGACACTTTTTTCTGCCAGATTCGGTCGTTTTGAGCAAAAACGCGTCGATTGAGCCTAAGTTCATCAAAATCGGAGGTGAGGGGTGTAAACTGAAGAATTACCAATATTTCTTGATGTTGTTTGGCGAAAACAGCAATAGTACTCACAATATTACTTGTCGAATCCATTTTGACTTATTATTTGAAGTTTGAACTGATAACCTCTAAATCGCATTTACGTCTTTTAAAAATACCGCGTATGTAGAGAGGAACCTCACGACGAACCGTAGGAACATTATTATACTTCGCGCCTGCGTAAACGACTCTCAAAAAGTATCGCAGAATACTACGCACGCGTAAACGGTAGAAAATTAGGGACCGCGTAAACGCAGAGCGCCGCCGCGTAAACAAGGTATATATCTCTTTTATTGCAAGATTATTTTTCACTAAGTTCAGAATGAAATTTGCCTTTTACACTTACCTATATTTTTGCATGTGAAATGTAGCCAGTATTAGGCACAAGCAAATCTGATAAATAAATTGATAAATTGTTTAAGCACGTTTCTCGTTTCGATGAACTATTTACGGGCAATTCGGACAAATGCGTTCCGAAACCACCACATATTCTTCATCTCACCCCCACTCACCGGCAGCTAAACGATATACAGTTTTTTGCGTTTTTAAGCGAAACCGTGATCTAACAAACGTTTTAATTAGTATATTCGGAACTAACAAACAATTCCGCATCGATTGACCCCGGTTTGAACCAAAAATTGTAAAGAATTCTATATTTACCCGCTAACTTAACACTAAAAATTATTTTCGTGATTACGTAAAAACTATTATCTAACAAACGTTCTAATTAGTCTAACAATCAATAACAAACGACTAACAATCGATTAGTAAAAAAAAAATATTAAAAGTCGAAGTTGTCCCGCTAACTTCATTAAGCTTCGGGAAACTGTCGTGTAACCCGTTCCGCTTTTCCGCTCAAAATATGCTCCATGTAATATAAGGCTTTCAAAACAGACGGAACGGAACGCGGAAATCTAGTAAATTTTGTCTTCCGCGTTTCCGCGTTTCCGCGTTTCCGCGTTTCTGCGTTTCCGCACTTCCGCGCTTCATGTACAGTCGGTCGCAAAAAGGTTGCAACACTTTTTTTTGGATGGGTTTTGGAACGCAGAAATATTTTGAGACGGCGAACGACTCTCTAGGTGCGTTTAGTGAGTGAGTGGTTCAGACAGCTGTCAGCCTGACAGAAGACTATATACAGGGTATGCACATACTAAAAAATGAAACAAGACATCGTATTATAACGTCTTTTTGCAATAATTTTATTTAATAATAAAAAAATATAAATGTAAGTAATATAAATAAAAATATACAATGTTATATAGATATATTTTATTATATATATCTAGATATTATACTTATATATATAATATAAATACTTTAATTTAATAATTTTATATAAATTTTTGAAATGGTTTTGTAAAAGAAGTTTTGCGGAAGAGTTACGTTACTTTAATAACACTTGTAATAATCAATTAGAGAAATTGTTTATTATATTATATTATATATAACGTTTTATATAATGTCTTCACTACTTTTGCTTACGCTTCTTGAGAAGATATATCTTCTCAAGTAAGCAAAAGTTTATGCATCTTTTCCTAAAAATTGTTAAGTAAAATAATTATGTAAACTTTGTGTGTCACATTATTAAAAATATTATATTAATTGTCGGTGCACACATATGTATAAAACGGATTTTTAAAGTTTTAATTATTACAAAATTAGTGAAGACTATATAAAACGTTATATATAATATAATATAATAAACACTTTCTTTAATTGATTATTACAAGTGTTATTAAAGTAACGTAACTCTTCCGCAAAACTTCTTTTACAAAATCATTTCAAAAATTTATATAAAATTATTAAATTAAAGTATTTATATTATATATATATATAAGTATAATATCTAGATATATATAATAAATTATATCTATATAACATTGTATATTTTTATTTATATTACTTACAATTATATTTTTTTATTATTAAATAAAATTATTGCAAAAAGACGTTATAATACGATGTCTTGTTTCATCTTTTAGTATGTGCATACCCTGTATATAGTCTTCTGTCAGGCTGACAGCTGTCTGAACCACTCACTCACTAAACGCACCTAGAGAGTCGTTCGCCGTCTCAAAATATTTCTGCGTTCCAAAACCCATCCAAAAAAAAGTGTTGCAACCTTTTTGCGTACTGTCACCCTAATGCAGTCTATGCGTTTCATGCGCAACTCGGAACGGACCCTCTATCTCTTTTTAGGTCTATGTCTATGGTATCAAGTATCAACTATTCAACATTCAATTGCATTCAACTATCAAGCGAAACGTCGGCGTGGGCGGCGTGGCCACTCTCAGGTTTCTCTCTACAAGATTCTTAGATATAAATATAAATGTCATTAAGTATAAATATAAATATCATTCATATACTTATTTTGTACATTTTTTATACACTTCTAAATTTATATAGCTTATACGATACTCCTGTTTTTTAAAATGTGTGTTGCGTTGTATGGCTGTGTCCCAAAATTCAATTGGCAGCGCTGAAAATCTATAGTTACTATAAGTAGTATACGTTACGTGTTTGTGTTGTATGTATTATATAAAATAGATTTTCAGGCTAGCATTGAATTTTGGAATACAGCCTATGTATGACCATGTGTGTGTGTGTGTGTGTGTGTGTGTGTGTGTGTGCGCGCGCGCGCGTGTGCGTGTGTGTGTTGTGTGTGCGCGCGCGCGCGCGTGTGGTGTGCGTGTCGCGTGTGTGCGTGCGTGCGTGCGTGCGTGCGTGCGTGCGTGTGTGTGTGTGTGTGTGTGTGTGTGTGTGCGCGCGCGCGCGTGTGTGTGTACACTGCACATAATTTAAAAAATAATGTAAAACAATTCTCTTATTATTAAAAATGTTAATGCTAAGAAAGATATATTAATCTTTCTGCTTATACAATCGCTAATCATTTAAAGTATACTATCATCTCTCATCTTTGCTTACAGAACAAGGTGCTTTATCCCTTAAGAAGTTGTTGTTACGGGAACCTCAGACATCTTATCAAAATGTCAAACAGCAGTAATTCAATGGGTTCTCCAAATTCCTCCAACGCTAGATCTCCCAGGGAACGTAAAAATTGCCTGAAGCGTGCCTTGCAGCAAACATTGGTTTTACGTAAATAAATTGTTTTATCCTTTTTTTGCTCTGTACCTAAACATACGACCAATTAATGAATAATTTACAGAGGAAGTGATCAATGATTCCACGATAAATAAGCTGGATGAAGCCATAAACGAAGTTGACCATGTTACTTATGAAACAAGTATACAAGAAAAAGGTATTAAAAAACTGTAAAATTACGTTTTTACATATGCGATATTATTATTGTATAATATGTAAGAATCATGCAAAGTTATATGTATATGTGCGAGAAACTATATACAACTGTACCTATATATTACATACAAATTAGACATGTATACAGGGTGAGTCATTTTAATCTATCAACGCTAATATCTCGAAAAATATGGAAGATACGGAAAAATGTTTCAGACAAAAGTTGTATGGTCTAAAGGGGGACATAAGATGGTGGCAATGATTTGACTTTGGATGGTCGTTTGAAGCTCACGTGAACGTCACCTTTAATTTCTTAAATGGAACCCCCTATATTGTAGTATATCGTTTGAAAGGGCATAAAATAAGAAAAATTTTGGCGCAAACCAGAAGTCGATACGTTGACCCGTTCGGGAGTTATTTAGGGTCAAAAATTGATTTTTTCCAACTTTGACTTTAAATAACTCCCTAACGGATCAACGTATCGACCTCTGCTTGGCGCCAAAATTTTTCTTATTTTATGCCCTTTTAAATGATATACTACAATATTAGGGGGATTCTATTTCAAATTTTTTAGTTGCAGTCCCCTGGGACAGTAAAAAGTTTTAAGTAAAACCCCCATATTGTAGTATATCATTTGAAAGGGCATAAAATAAGAAAAATTTTGGCGCAAACCAGAGGTCGATACGTTGATCCGTTCGGGAGTTATTTAAAGTCAAAGTTGGAAAAAGTCAATTTTTGACCCTAAATAACTCCCGAACGGGTCAACGTATCGACCTCTGGTTTGCGCCAAAATTTTTCTTATTTTATGCCCTTTCAAACGATATACTACAATATAGGCGGTTCCGTTTAAGAAATTGAAGGTGACGTTCACGTGAGCTTCAAACGACCATCCAAAGTCAAATCATTGCCACCATCTTATGTCCCTCTTTAGACCATACAACTTTTGTCTGAAACATTTTTCCGTATCTTCCATATTTTTCGAGATATTAGCGTTGATAGATTAAAATCACTCACCCTGTATATAAATTTTATACATAACGTAAGACATATTAATGCGTTAAATCATGCATTGGAGCAATAATATTGCATTCTATCAAAATGAGAAAACTTTGAGCATATATATTACTTTATTATATTAATCCTAATTTTATTTATATTTTTAGTCTCTAATCAGCAAGAGGTGCTTATCGATTCACAAATGATGACGTCGTCTTCCAAAGTTCTAAAAACTTGTACTATTTCACTGACGAAGAGAATGCGTGACTATGATCATATCGACTTTTCACAAAAATTGGTAAATTTGCTGAAGATATAATTATTTTATCTATACTTATCTATCTACACTACTGGCAAAAAATTTGAGACCATTAATTGAAAATGTCTATATAAAATGAAATCAAATTTATGCATTATATTTTGACATTTTTATTATGTTATTCATCGCTTTATGAAATGAAAAATAATATTAAACGTTTGAAGGTTCTATAAAAAACATTTTTTACAAGATGAAAAAAGTATTAGACACTAAAGAATATTAGACACTTTTTTCGTTAAAGTAACTACCCTAATCACTTTTTTAGTAATCTAGGTACTCTATAGCTACAAGTTTATTGATTTTTTTCTGACGGAAGACCCACCCATTTTCTAAAATAGTTCCACAGCTCAGTCTTGAAAAAAAGTCTTTATGACTATAGCCCATTTCCTTGAAATTAATGCTATATTAACCACAACTGTGCTAAATATAATGCTTATTTACTTTCAAATTAAAAAGAAAAGATATTGAGTAAGACAAATCGGATTTTTAAATCATGCTTTACTGTAATATTTTTAAATTTAATATGTGATCTCAAACTTTTGACAGCAGTATACACTGTCTATGTTAAAATTTCTTAACAAAATTATATCGCATATGTTGCTATTTTTGAACTTTATTATTTTTTAAATTAAATTTCTTAATCGACGAAGCTGGCACTCCTGACGGTCACAATCGTCAGGATACTATAAGTAGACCGAGAATCCGGTCCTTCTATCGAAACGCTTAAATTTAAGCACCTTAAATTAAGATGGAAAAATTCCCTCTCCCTTCCCTAATTAAATCGATATCGATTTAATATTAAAATCACTGTAAAAACTTATTGCGAAAAATATTACCCCAGCCAGGGTTCGAACCTGGAATCTCCCGCATTCCGTTCGGGCGTCTTAACCAATTCGACTACCAGGGCATGTGGTAATATTTATCGCAATAGCACATCTAAATTAATATTAAATCGATATCGATTTAATTAGGGAAGGGAGAGGGAATTTTTCCATCTTAATTTAAGGTGCTTAAATTTAAGCGTTTCGATAGAAGGACCGGATTCTCGGTCTACTTATAGTATCCTGACGATTGTGACCGTCAGGAGAGCCAGCTTCGTCGATTAAGAAATTTAATTTGATTATTTATACACTGGCGAAGTTAATGTATCTCATCGTGTTTATTATTTTTGTTTCATTATTATTATCTTATAGTTATTTTTACAATATCTATGTCTTAGGTAAAACATTTGCAAGAAACATCAGGAAAAACAAAGTCTCCGAATTGGTCACTTTTAGAAAGACGGGTAACAAAATTGTTCAAAAGGATTGCTAATAGCAGCACATTATTAGGTCTGTTTACAATTATTGGCATTAGAAACAAAAAAATAATTACATTTATACTACAAATATTATTTTTGTAGCATATGTATATATATTTTTTTCTGAATATTTTTTTAGGCATACTAGCAAGTAATTTTAATCTTGTACTCATGTTCAAAAATCTAGTCATATTTCCGGAAATTTTTATTTCAGGTACATTGGATCCTTTAGAGAAGAAGACAATAGTTAGGAAGAAACCTGAACAGAGACTAACATCGCAAGCTGCACTGACAGTACCTGATAAACTGGTGCCGCATGCAAACATAAAGGATGAAGACAGTGTGGAACGTACTGTGAGAAAGATTAAAAAGTTAATCACATGTTACTGTAAAGAAGCAGGAAAACCACTCGATTTCTTTCAACTCATTTTGCATCCCCACGATTTCGGAAGGACTATCAGAAACATGTTATACATATCGTTCCTTGTAAAAGATGGAGTAATGAAATTGAAAAAAGGTATGTTTTTATCTTTTCAAGCACAAGTAATTCTATCATTTATTCTTATTATCAAAATTGGATAATAAATTTTTCATCTCAGATCATAGAAGTCTCGTTGTGGAACCATGTCACAAGGAAATAAATTCACAACAAAAACGATCTGGCGATAAAATGGGCATTCAGAAAGTCACATCATTAAACATGGAACAATGGAGAGTAAGTTAAAATCCTTAAAAGATCCACTATTTAACGGATTTCAATTTTAACGGATAAAATTTGTTGCTACTTTTTTTAGTTTTACATATATAAAAACTATTTTATGTCCTGTAACAAATTTATCAGATTAAATTGGGCACATTAAATTCTAGGAAAAAAAATATTAAAAATCAAAATTAAAGTTATTTAAAATGTCTTTTCAGATATTGAACAAGGCGTACAGATTGGAACAACCAATGATTGATTTTGACGAAGAAAAATAATTATAATCATTAACGCGTTTTCTTATCAATGCAAAAAAGGACATGTTTATTCTAATTTATGTGTTTATGGTATTGCATTAGATTTTCAATTATATACTGTATCAATTATTTTTCCACATATTAACTAAAAATTATTAAAACAAGATATATGACGAACATTGTGTGTTTTTGTAAAACTTTTATTAATATCTAACATATACATCGTGATTCTGTGGTATATGTTAATTAGTATAATAACACGATCATATCAATTAGATCGGTGGAGAAAGTCCAGAAGTATCATATGTAGATGTATATTCTTATTTGAACACATTCACGTATAATTTCTAATGAGCACTTGACGAAAATAAGATAAAGCATAAAGGCAACCTTTCAAGTTTAATAATTACATTAATAATTCATATGTTGTGCTACAGAATTCAATATCTTTATGTTCTTTCGCTTTTTAGTAGTTGTTTATTTAGATCTTTAGATCTCATCTAAGAAACTGATATGATAAAAATTATAAGAGTGCAATTTCGCTGGAAGATTGTTTTCACAAACAAATCGAATAAAATTTTAACACTTTTACGATGATTGTTTAATTTATTGTTTGGCTAACGACTCTGCTTTCGCTGCTACTTCCTCGATCGGGCCGACCATGTAGAACGCTATTTCTGGTAAGTGATCCAATTCTCCGGCCAAAATCTTCTGGAATCCTTTGATGGTTTCTTGTAATGGTACTAGTTTGCCGGCATGACCAGTAAATACTTCGGCAACCTAGAATGATAGGATCGACTTTTTAATACGATGCATAATGAAACAAAGTAAAACAGTCGTTTGCCAAACATTTTCCCATATATAATACCGGAAACTTTGATTGGAAAATATTCCAAAAAACAAGAACCAAAAACAAACAAATCACGAATTTCAATAAATTAAACTAAGTAAATTATAATACTACGTTTTTTGAAGAACGTAAATCCAAATAATAAGAATAAAGAAAATTGAAAAGATAATTTATCAAAGTAACGCTAGTGTGTGTTTCGGAAATTACAACAATTTTCAAAGAAAGGGTTCTATCAAATTTATATATATATATATATATATATATATTTAGTGTTTTATATTATATATGGTATTTACCTGGAATGGCTGAGACAAGAACCTCTGGATTTTACGCGCGCGTGCAACCGTCAGCTTGTCTTCTTCTGACAATTCGTCCATACCCAAGATTGCAATGATATCCTGCAGCGACTTATAATCCTGGAGGATCTTCTGTACACCACGGGCGATATTATAATGTTCCGTGCCAATAATGTTGGGATCCATGATACGGGATGTGGAGTCGAGAGGATCAACAGCCGGGTAAATACCTATATCGCCAAAAATACTCGAAAAATTATCGGGCATCATGACACAATAGATGCAATTTTCAGAAAGATACGTACCTAACTCAGCAATGGCTCGTGACAACACGGTTGTAGCGTCCAAGTGAGCAAAGGTGGTAGCAGGAGCAGGATCTGTCAAGTCATCAGCAGGCACGTAAATAGCTTGAACGGAAGTAATGGATCCTTTCTTCGTCGTGGTGATACGTTCCTGCATGGTACCCATGTCCGTGGCTAACGTAGGTTGGTAACCCACAGCGGATGGAATACGACCCAACAAAGCAGATACCTAAAACACATATTATACATTATATACAAAATAATAAATGTCCAAGACATATTCGTAGTCATTAAGAGGAGTTTGTAAATATTTAATCAACTTCTGAGACAAAAAATTAACTCTGTCAAAAATAGAAATGTTTTTGATAAACAGGTGAGAGATCTAAATAATTTGTGAACTGCAAGGCAACACAGCTTGTATGATATCTGTTTACATTTAAGGGCTCATGCACAATGATAGGAATAAGGAACAGGGAATTAAACAGAGAGAGAATTCATAGTCGGATCTTATATTTAAGACAGTCTTAAGTAGACTTTAAGATGTTATGAATCACAAGCCGGTATTCATAGTCGGGTCTTATTTCAAGACCGTCTTAGGTAATGTCTTAAGACGTTAATACGGCTCTGTGATTGGTTCATGACATCTTAAGATTGTACTTAAGACGGTCTTAAATATAAGATTCGACTATGAATACCGGCCACAGAGCCATATTAGCATCTTAAGACATTATTTAAGATGTCTTGAAATAAGTCTTGAAATAAGATCCGACTATGAATTCTTTCTATGTTTAAGGCTCCTGGATACTCAGCCGAGAACTCCGCGTTGACGGTGGCGACATCGGTAGAAATAAGAACTATAAGGCGAGAAAATAGCCATAAGGCGTGGAAAGTGACATGTTGACAACCCTATTTTGTTGTGCATGCCATTTCCTTATTACTAGCTCTGTACTTGTGCTCTAACGTTTAACGTATTCGTGAAACTCATAAAGTTGACCGAAAAGAAGATTTGCAAGGAATACATATGCGGAAGGAACATTTTCCACTCCTTTCGATAGTCATCCAAACGGCTTGTTTTCCCGTATGTTTAGGCTGATAGTTTTCGGTCAATTTTGTAAGTGTTCTGAAACGATCTATAGTGATTTTTTATCGAAATGTCTTTTTATTTGAAAATGGCATGCACAACAAAATAAAGTGTTTTCCAGTGTTTTCCTCGCCTCGATAGCAAGAATTCAACATGGCGGCGGTGACCATCCAGGAGCCTTAAACATACGGGATTAATTCCCTGTTCCTTATTCCTCTCATTGTGTATGAGCCCTTACAGTATATCGTCCACGATAGCATATAATCATACATGATAACGAATGTATTAGTGTACTATGTATAACTCAAAAATGCTATATTGTTTAATTATTTTTACATAATTTCTAGAATCAATTGCAATCTGTACAAAATCATATACATAGAATCTATACAAAAATGCAAGAAAATTATCTCTATTATCAAAACCAAAAATCTATATTGTTTACAAATTTATTAAATAAATTTGTGATTTTAACTTATATAATTAATAAATTTTATATTCGTATATTTACAATATGTCTAATTCTTTAAACGAGTGTTATTTTTTATCTTGGTATATTGGATATATCAAATATATCAAAATGAGAAATAACATTCATTTAAAGAATTGGACATATTGCAAATATACGAATATAAAATTTATTAATTATATAAGTTATTTGATATATCCAATATATTAAAATGAGAAATAACATTCGTTTAAAGAATCGGACATATTGCACATATACAAATGTATTAATTATATGCATAAATTAAAATTACAAAAATTTATTTAATAAACTTGTAAACAATTTTTTTCTTTTTGCCACTTACATAGAGGTTTGCTTAATAAATTATACTTATTTACCTCTGAACCAGCCTGAGTAAATCTGAAGATGTTATCAATGAATAGCAGTACATCTTGACCTTCCTGATCACGGAAGTACTCGGCGACAGTGAGTCCAGTAAGAGCTACGCGGGCGCGAGCGCCAGGCGGCTCATTCATCTGTCCGTACACTAGCGCTACCTTAGAAGTCTTGTCCTTGAGAGAAATGACACCGGACTCGATCATCTCATGATAAAGATCGTTACCCTCGCGAGTTCTTTCACCCACGCCGGCGAACACCGAATAACCACCGTGAGCCTTAGCCACATTATTGATCAGTTCCATGATGAGTACAGTTTTGCCGACTCCAGCACCACCAAATAGGCCTGATAAATGATATCGAAACGACTCGTAATATGGTTAACATAAATGATTGATTTCAATAAAAAATATCGTTAAAGAAAGTCTGATTTTTTAAAAATTTCCATAGCTCTCTAATTTTATCGCAATGTGTCTTACCGATCTTTCCACCTTTGGCGTAAGGAGCCAGCAAGTCCACGACCTTGATGCCCGTGACTAGAATCTCTTGTTCGACAGACATGTCTACAAATTCAGGAGCATCTGCATGAATAGGGGCCAGCTTATCTGTGGGAATGGGTCCGCGCTCGTCAATGGGTTCACCAATGACATTGATGATGCGACCCAAGGTCTCAGCTCCTACAGGAATACGAATAGGATATCCAGAATCCAACACATTCTGACCACGTACCAAGCCTTCCGTACCTATAAATACGAGTAATCTATTGCTGTATACACTAAAAGTAACTTTTTATTTATGAATATAAATATATTAACTCTTAATAAAGTTTAAGTTCGATTATATTTTACACAAATCCATGATTAAAATTTGCAAATCTCTTACATACTGCGTTTTAAAATATTTAAAAAATATTACCGTCCATAGCGATGGTGCGTACTGTGTTTTCTCCAAGATGCTGGGCAACTTCAAGTACCAGCCTCGGTGTACGATTCTGTACCTCCAAGGCATTAAGGATAGGTGGAAGAGCATCGTCAAATTGTACATCAACAACAGCACCGATGACAGCAACTACTTTTCCTTGCGCACCACTCTTGGTTGCAGCTGCAGCTTTAGCCGCATAGTCTCTTCCTATTTAAAATAATTAAGCCTTACATTTAAGCCTCAGAAAATTTGTACATAACTAAAAACCTATATATACCTTCAAGATAAAAAATATACCAGTTCTTGTTAATTTATACCTATATGTTAATTTATATTATATGTTGTAACAAATGTTAAGATTTCGCGATAATGACTCATAATAGCCTAAGTGTCACATAATCGTCTAACTACACGCTCAAAAGACAAGTGACTGAACACTTCTCACTTAAGATAAGAAATTATCTCCAATTATTTCTGGAAATTTTAAGGCAAAAAATTTCAAATATTCTAGAATAATTACTCCAATAAAAATATTTTTGGAAAATCGATTCTTCAAGTCTACCTAAATACATATAACACTCTAAACGAATAGATTAAATGTTTTCATCTCTCTTGAGAAGTTAATTTCAAAATACTTCCAAATCTTTACAAAGATCGAATAAAAAAAACGGTAGAAACATGTTACATAACATAAAAATACATTTGTATATGTGTATAACTATCCAAAACTAGTTTCATAGTTTCTCCGAAACATTTCTCAACATAATTCTGTTATCTTTCGAAACATGGTCTTTAAAATATATGAATAGGAGGAAATACTGAAAGAGAAGAATCAATCGGCGGATGCGTTGAATTTATTGTTAAACGCAAACTGTAAGAAACGAACACTTTACGCGACGAAACATGTTTTTCGCGCGCGTTTACTTCTGGTCAAAGCACCGCGAAACACTTTGTAACTGTACCTAACGCTTATCTACTCACAGAACTAATACGAACGGGATAAACGAACGTGACTTTAAGTCGCCATATTGGCAAGAGAAATGTACACCAATCGACCGTCGATTATATAATCGATGAACAATTCTTTTCGTTTGAATAATTTGTATGAAATCCAGAATGTATCGGTTATCACGAACTGGGCCTGTCGAGAAATCTAAATTGCCCGATTTCTTATGGACCATTTGTCGAGCGAAAAATGGATGGCAGACGGCAAGTGCGTCGACAGTGTCATGGTTGTTGTGCAATCGGCGATTGATTCTGTGGAGTTTAATGCGAAATATGTACTCACTGTTGACGAGGACGCCCAAAACCTTCGCCACTTCATTCTGCAGAAGAGAAGGCTTGGCGACTCTCAAGGCGCCAGCGGTTGCTCTCGACACAGCGTTTAAGATCATAGTCGGTCGATTGAGGAGAGACTAATGAAACATGCGTTCGACGATAGGGTGAGTCTCTCACGTCTAGAGGCTGCGCGCGCACGAGAAACCACGAGAAACCACGAGAAACCAGAGAAATTGGTGTATGTACATACATATGTATGGGTGCTTTCCAATTGCAATATCCCTAGACACTTTCGTGCACACGGCGACACAAGTTGTGTTCCAATTACCGTAATTGTCGACACAACGCTACACATCCGTACTCGCCCGAGAGCTATACTAGTCGGCTGTGTAAACTTGTGTTCTCTAGTGACAATGAAATAGTTACTAGCCACGGCGGCTATAAATGAGTGGCCGCGCATTTCTTCTTCTTTCTTTTATTCAAAAAGGCGGAAAAACTATAAATCAATGAAAATATCAAGAGTATCATTGAAGTAATAAGTAATTCGAATTATCTTGTATCACAATAATAAATAACCCTACCCAAAACCGTACACAGCGTACACATTAGTACACACTTTGTTCCAATAGAGTCGTGCACATCGCTATACTTTGTGCCTTCCTGTGTATGTTTGTGTTAGGATGTGTTAAACAATTGGAAAGCACCCTATGTATGTACGATTGTGTCGTAGTTGGAAAGCACTAGGTCGTACACTGTTACCTTGTTTACGCGGCGGCGCTCTGCGTTTACGTGGTCCCTAATTTTCTACCGTTTACGCGTGCGTAGTATTCTGCGAGACTTTTTGAGAGTCGTTTACGCAGGCGCGAAGTATAATAATGTCCTACGGTTCGTCGTGAGGTTCCTCTCTACATACGCGGTATTTTTAAAAGACGTAAATGCGATTTAGAGGTTATCAGTTCAAACTTCGGTAATTATTCAGTTTAGGGTACT
This sequence comes from Harpagoxenus sublaevis, assembly GCA_030770355.1. NCBI lineage: Eukaryota > Metazoa > Arthropoda > Insecta > Hymenoptera > Formicidae > Harpagoxenus > Harpagoxenus sublaevis. The sequence goes on along the minus strand of JASTWR010000398.1, from coordinate 143,571 downwards.
CACCTCCGATTTCGATGAAATTAGGCTTAATCGATTCGTTTTTGCTCAAAACGAAAGAATCTCGCAGAAAAAAGCGTCGCTCTGCCCCACGAAGCGAGATATTTAGCGTTAAAGTTGACGACTCTCAGGTTAGGATTCCTGTCATACCGACGAGACGTAGCGACTGGCAGCGACATGAACATGCTCCGCGGGGGCATATGCGCATGCTCTGTGGTCACATGAGTATGCTCAGTGGCCGTACGCGCATGCAAAGTACGCGAATTTCAAACATATGTATACTTATAATGTATTATTTGAATTTTAATAATAAATAAATATAATTATGTATTAAATCTTTGCCTTACTAAACAGATGAGTCTACAATATACTAAAAATAGATACAAAAAAGATTAGCAAGACCCCTACGCAAGGTAGGGTGTTGCCCCTCTCCCTACAACCACCCTTTTTGCCAACGCCTGTTTTGCGACAGTTTTTTGTACCAGATGAAGTTTTGTTTTTGTAATAGATGTTGCTTTTGCAATAGAAAAGTGTTATATCAAAGGCGGGGGGGCTCCGCCCCCCGAACCCCCCTGGCCGGGGGCTTCGCCCCCTGGACCCCCTTTCGGGGGGCTCTGCCCCCCTGCCCCCGCCGGGGGCTTCGCCCCCCTGGACCCCCCATTGGGAGCTTCACCTAGACCTTGCTTTACAACTTAGTATGTAGTACGTGTAAGCGAAACTTTGATATAACACTTTTCTATTGCAAAAGCAACATCTATTATAAAAACAAAACTTCATCTGGTACAAAAAACTGTCGCGAAACAGGCGTTGGCAAAAAGGGTGGTTGTAGGGAGAGGGGCAACACCCTACCTTGCGTAGGGGTCTTGCTAATCTTTTCTGTATCTATTTTTAGTATATTGTAGACTCATCTGTTTAGTAAGGCGAAGATTTAATACATAATTATATTTATTTATTATTAAAATTCAAATAATACATTATAAGTATACATACGTTTGAAATTCGCGTACTTTGCATGCGCGTACGGCCACTGAGCATACTCATGTGACCACAGAGCATGCGCATATGCCCCCGCGGAGCATGTTCATGTCGCTGCCAGTCGCTACGTCTCGTCGGTATGACAGGAATCCTAACCTGAGAGTCGTCAACTTTAACGCTAAATATCTCGCTTCGTGGGGCAGAGCGACGCTTTTTTCTGCGAGATTCTTTCGTTTTGAGCAAAAACGAATCGATTAAGCCTAATTTCATTGAAATCGGACGTGAGTACCCTAAACTGAATAATTACCTTTCTCATATTACAAACTCGACAGTATGAAGTAAAACGTCTTCTGGAAGACTTATGTATAAACTCATTTATCAAATTGGCAACACTACAGTAACGCTAACTCAACTCTTGTCGTTTCCATCGAACCTCATTTAGACCCTACCTTAAAATTTTGTTGGGTAGAGTTGACGTTCGAGTTTGGTGTTTCCACCGCAAGAGCGCTCACTCCAACTCGATTCTGACCCGACTCTGACGGTTAGGCGTATACCTGACTCCTCGTGTTTCGATAAGAAGAAGAGCCCCTGATACTCCGCGATCGCGATCCACGAGGCACCACCGAAATTCAATATGGCCACAATGATGAATGACTTTTCACTTTCACTTTTCGTCTGAGTCTCCGACGCCGACCATGCCCGATCGACGTTCGGCTTGCTTCGGCTCACGATATGCGCGCGCATTACCCCCGATTTCGTCTGGAGCTGCCGCCATGATGTTTCTCCCCTTCTCATACGAGTTTCACCCCCGTGGCTTTGGGTGTGTTTTGCCTAGAGTCCTAAGGTCTGTTCGTTTTCGCTGCACTTTGAACTAGTGCAATAAGTTAGAATGAAAGAAAATATATTTGTCTCATTCTAACTTATTGCACTAGTTCAGAAGTGCAGCGAAAACGAACAGACCTCTAGATAATCAGAGATGCGACATTGAACCTCATGGCCTGATTGGTTGTCTAAAATCACGTGATAATAACGCCATGTTGCTTCTGTACTGCATGTGATTGACAATATTGACATCGGTAGTGAAATATGTATAATGCACATTTGTATATTAATGGTAGTTTATTAGTGTTTATATTTTATACTTTTGTGCAATCATTATTATTATTATGGTGTAAGTATTCCTATTTGTGTAAATATTTATTATTAAATGTAAACTTAATCTAACCTCTAATAGCACATGATATCATTTTCTCACTAATATTATATGAATGTACATACTTAGAATGTATTGAAAATAGAGTCCTTATGTAGGACTCTAACTGAGAATAGACTTTATTTACTAAAAACATCTGTAATATTCTCTACATTTGCGATATTTTCCGAATAATCTCAAAATCTACATGTGCTGTTAACGACCTGACTTTTCTTTGAAAGCTATATTATTGAACTTGATCCTTTCTTTTGAGAGTATTTTGTTTATTATACAGAATAAAGTGCTGTGTATCTGGTTGTGCAAATATATATAAGAAGCGTCGGAAACTCGAAGGAGATGAAAATTGTCCATTTGTTTCATTCCATCGTTTCTCTAAAAATGTTGAGGTACAAACTGCTTGGATATTTAATGTAAGAAAAACTAATGGGTGTACTTGGCAGCCTATAAATTCGTCATATGTATGCTCTGTAAGTTAGAATTTAGCTAAAATATTTTTGATAAAATTTGATCATTCCATAATAGCGTATTATATTTTTGTAGGAGCACTTTGATTATTCCTCTTGGGAGAAAAATAGAGAAGCAGAGAAAAGGAAACTTAACAAGGCATATATTCTTTACATAATCTTTTGGACGAAATTGAAGAAAGATAGTTGGAATTGCAAATGGTTCCAAATGTTTTTCATTGAAATTCTTCCATTGATGTTCATCAAAATGCAACTAAAATAAAAATATTGAAAAAGAATTATTTGCCACAAGATTCTTATTTGCGATATACTTAAAAATTAACTGATAGTAAAAGAAATACCTCACACAGGTACTTTTCTTCTGAATGATAATATTCATCATTATTAGTGTTTTGTGTACATTTATTCCATATTATTCTTAACTGTTTATTCTTTGGAAATTTCAACAGTTTAAAAAGATTCCTTTCAGAACTTATAGGACATGATAAAGCAGCGCACTGTCGGGCCATTAAAACTAAAACAATAATAAATTTATTATTATGAAAAAAATAAAAACAACAGAAAAATATTTATAATAATTTTATTTAGGAAACACTTACCTTTTCCCTTTTCTTGTTCTTACAAAGTAACCTCCTTCACTCAACTTCTCTTAACTAAAGTACTTATAAGAGAAGCAACATGGCGGATAATCGCGATATCTCGATATATCTAACCTGACCTGACCGTCAATGTCGCATCTCTGATTATCTAGGACTCTAGTTTTGCCGAACCTCTGCTTAGCTAAGCGCACGTATACCTTGTTTACGCGAGCGTTACTTCTGTAGTAACTTACGATAATTCACTCAGATTATCGTAACTTACGATAAGTCACTCCGCGTAAACGGGGGTGAGTAGCCATTGACTACATTACGATAATAGAAGCAAGTTACTGAAAATAGCTAAAGGCCATCACACACAAAATGCATAGCGTAGCATAAGCATAGCATAAGACCGCTGGACCAATGAGCATCCAGCATAAAGTCGCCATATTAATTTACATAAGATGCTCATTGGTCCAGCGGTCTTATGCTATGCTTATGCGACGTTATGCATTTTGTGTGTGATGGCCTTAATACTTTCCATGCTAAAGCCTTGTGTCCACGATCCGAGAACTCGGTCCGAGTTTCGGTTTAAGCCAATCAACTTGCAGCTCTTACAGAAAGGTAGCAGTTTCATTGGCTTAAACCAAAACTCGGACACAGTTCTAGCATCGTGGACACAAGGCTTTAAACCGAAACTCGGATCGAGTTCTCGGATCGTGGACACAAGGCTTAATACCTCGCGTAAACGACGAATTTGATTCTCAAGGGTGCACAAGAGTTCAGCCGTCAATATTTCTTGATGTTGTTTGGCGAAAACAGCAATAGTACTCACAATATTACTTGTCGAATCCATTTTGACTTATTATTTGAAGTTTGAACTGATAACCTCTAAATCGCATTTACGTCTTTTAAAAATACCGCGTATGTAGAGAGAAACCTCACGACGAACCGTAAAAACATTATTATACTTCGCGCCTGCGTAAACGACTCTCAAAAAGTATCGCAGAATACTACGCACGCGTAAACGGTAGAAAATTAGGGACCGCGTAAAGCCTTGTGTCCACGATCCGAGAACTTGGTCCGAGTTTCGGTTTAAGCCAATGAAACTGCTACCTTTCTGTAAGAGCTGCAAGTTGATTGGCTTAAACCGAAACTCGGACCGAGTTCTCGGATCGTGGACACAAGGCTTAAACGCAGAGCGCCGCCGCGTAAACAAGGTAGTAAGCGGCGAGCGGTTGCTACCACAGCTCGACGGAGTTAGCCCCCCCAAGTGGATTATTGATACTTTTTTTTTACCAATCGTTTGGTGGTTGATTGGTAGTATTTGGTACCGTATTAAAAACGTTTGGTAGTTTCTCGTTTTTTTAGGAAATCAAAAACAAATTTTTGATCTTCTCTTAGCCCCCCCACTTTGACTTTTGTAATTTTTTTTTTTTAATCGATTGCCGATTGATTGGCAGTGTTTGGTACCGCATTAAAAATTTTTGGTGGTTTCGCGTTTCTTTAGGAAATCAAAAAAACCAATTTTTGATCTTTTCTTAGCCCCCCCACTTTGACTATTGTAATTTTTTTTTAAATCGATTGGCGATTGATTGGCAGTGTTTGGTACCGAATTAAAAACTTTTGGTGGTTTCGCGTTTCTTTAGGAAATCGAAAAAACCAATTTTTTAATGAATTTCTAGAATTTACTCGATCGCAAGCAATCCAGACCTCAATATATTTGGCAAACAATTGCTTATTTATAAATAAGTATTTGTAATTATTTGGAAATCATTTAGAGAAATTTGGAAAACCATTTTCATAATTTGGAAAAGAGTACATACATAATTATAATGGCCATCTTTACGCCGACCGTTTGATACGCGTACTAAGTACTAGATTTGGACTAAATTGGCTTAATTAGTACGTACAATGGTGTAAACAATAAATGCCGTCACACACAAAATGCATAACGTTGCATAAGCATAGCATAAAACCGCTGGACCAATGAGCATGTTATGTAAATTAATATGGCGACTTTATGCTGAATGCTCATTGGTCCAGCGGTCGTATGCTATGCTTATGCGACGTTATGCATTTTGTGTGTGATGGCCTTACCTCAATAAGGCTAAGCGGCGCTGCAATCGAAACCGCTACCAAACGAGCGACTGCTTAGCTAGCGGAGGTTCGGCAAAACACACCCTTTGCCTGGGTCTCCTGCCGACCCTTAACTCTACGGCGGTTCCGTCTATCTCTTTCTAGGTCTATAGCAAATACCTTTCACGCGTTCACGCTCCGTCTACATCTTCCTTAGTCTATGGCTCAGGTCCATGGTGTTCGCGTTCTGTTATTGTACAGAACCCTGGTGGAAATAATTTTACAACAATTTACGTATTTCTATGAAAAACTACAATCTTATACAACAAATCACAGGCCGGTATTCATAGTCGGATCTTATTTCAAGACTGTCTTAAGTAATGTTTTAAGATGCTAATACGGCTCTGTGATTGGTTCATGACATCTTAAAATCGTACTTAAGACGGTCTTAAATATAAGATCCGACTATGAATACCGGCCACAAATTTCTACAAATTGTAGAAATCTATGATAAATTGTAGTAAATTGCAGTAAATTGTAGTGTTTTAAAAAGTAATATAAAATTTTTACAACTTTGTACGAACATTTTTATGAGAACGTCGTAAATTGTAGAAGTTGCGAAAGAGAAATTTCTACAAATTGTAGAAATCTATGATAAATTGTAGTAAATTGCAGTAAATTGTAGTAAGTTTTAAAAAGTAATATAAAATTTTTACAACTTTGTACGACCATTTTTATGAGAACGTCGTAAATTGTAGAAGTTGTAGATTATTGTAAAAATCACAACTATTTACAACTATCTACAACATTCTACGATTATTTTTTATGAAAACGTAGTAAATTGTAGAAGGCCCAAATCGCGTACTTTTGACGTTAAAATTACGTAAAAATAGCGTAAAGTTGTAATTATATTATAAAAAATTGTGGTTTTCACATAATTTTCGCGTAAAGAATTGTAAAATCATTTCCACCAGGAAAGGTTAAGGGTTGGTTTATAATAGCCGTAACCGTTAACTTAGGGTGCGATCCCATGGTGCGGGATGGCAGTGCGGAATAGAGAATGCGTCATAGACACAGCCAATCAGAGCTATGCCGCATAACGCATTCTGCAAATGTCTTCCCTCGCAGTGCACATGGTGCGTCATAGACGAGCAATGACGCATCCGGAATGAAAATAATTGATATAATAAACATTTTATTAAAATAATTCAAACGTTTTTATAAAAAATAATGTTTGTAATAGCAATAATAATTATTAATATAACATTAAGAGTGCGTTCGAAAATGATGTTGGTGTTGGGATTGGGAAATCGTGAAGTTGGCGGTATTAAAAATTGCCAACGCTGCGTTTCGTTTCTCCTGTTGGGAGAATAAAAAATGGTATAAGTGCTGGTAAATGTTATACATCGCAAGAAGAAATTAGCTTGTTGCAGGAGGTATGTATAAGTAGTTAATAAATATGCTAATATTGCCGAATATATTGCCGAACGTCAAATTTATGTATAATTTATATACAAGTTATATATACTTAATTGTAATCATAATTAATTTATATTTAAGCATAAGTATATAATAAATTTACAGACCCACTTTTTGCATTATTACTGTTAAATAAGCAAGTATAAAGAAACGAAAAAAGAGTGTAATCCAAGAATATCTTACAACACAATCAGTTATGGAAGAATATATTTTACTCGAAAATATTATGTTCGAATCTTCTAGTAGTTCCTCTTCTAGTGACAGCGATGACGATGAAGAATTACAGGATATTTTATTTAATAACAATAATAGAGGTGAAATGAGAACAGTACCAAAAATAAAAAATTATATGGAACATGTTGTTACAAGATATACAAATATTGAATTTAAATCACATTTTAGGTTAGTCATGTCACTTATTTATAATTATATATCGTTATTTAATATAAAATATTTATGTTATCGATAGTATCCTTTGTGAAAAAACTTCTCATATTTTCTTAGAAATTTTGTAAGAATTGGCACTTATAAAAAATTTAGAAAAATTTTGAACTCAGATATTTTCAGAAATAATTGGATAAGAATTTTCAGAATATTTCAGTATCCGTATGTATATGAAAATTTCTGATAAATTGTATATGAAAATTTCTGATAGATTTTCTCATATTTATTCAGATTTCTGCAAATATGTGTTAAGATGTGTAATTTTCCCTGAAAAAATCTGAAAATTTTTATAAAAATTCTGATTAATAACATAAAAAATGTTGAGACATTTTTCCAACAGCGATGTAATATTTATTACAGAATGGAGCGTAATACTTTCCATTTTTTGTTGTATTTAATTGGGCCTAAATTGGCTAATCCTCCATTCATAGGGAGAGAACAAATTGATGCGACAAAACAATTATTAATAGCAATTTATGTTTTGGCAACACCAGACTTATCGCTCCATATGTGAAAGATTTGATGTTGCCAGATCAACGTCATGGCTAAGTGTAAAGAGAGTAGTGCGAGCAATATATGGCATTCGTAATCAATTTATCAAATGGCCTACCTACGAAGAAGCTCAAACAACATGGACAAACATACAAATGCTATGTGGATTTCCTAAAGTTTTGGGTATTATTGATGGGACACACATAAACATTGCCCGGCCAAAAGAAGATGCTAACAGTTATGTAAACCGAAAAGGCAGATTCTCTGTGCAGTTACAAGTAATTAAGGAATAAAAATTTTTGTTATTATCTTAATGTAAGAGATAGTAAATACTACAAACTCTAATGTTAAGTAAACAATATATAGAAAAATAGAGAACTGTTGTTAAAAATAACTATATTTTCTTTCTAGGTTGTCTGTAAAGATGATTTGTCTTTTATTCATGTATTTGCTGGAATGCCAGGATGTGTCCATGACATGCGAGTATTTCTTTATTCCGGAGTGCAAAAATATTGCACTCCAGAATATTTCCCTGAAGACAGTCACTTATTAGGTGATGCAGCATATAGTATACAAAAAAATGTCATGGTACCATTCTATGATAATGGTCATTTAACCAGAGAACAGAGAAAATTTAATAAATGCTTGTCTTCTGCTCGTATAACTGTAGAAAGAGCAATTGGATTATTAAAAGGACGATGGCGTTATTTATTGGAAAAGTTACCTATGACAAGAACAGATTTAGTTCCATATTATATAGTTAGTTGTTGTGTATTACACAACATTTGTTTATTAAGAAATGATGCCATCGAAATAATGCCTATTGTTGTGCCTGGCATTCTGTACGCAATGGAACCGTTAGCTGTCAGTGATGAATTGAGAGAGGAAGGAAATGTAAAAAGAATCAGATTAATGGAAATAATTACAAATGATAATCTGCAAAGGAGGAATTAATTAGTTTTGTACACCTGAATAAATGTTTACAGTATCTAATGTTTAATAATGTTTACAGTATTTATTAAATAACATAGAAATAAAACATGTAAAACAATACTTTTTAATATTTATAATAGTTTTTATTATATTTATAAAAAAAGTTACAAAAATACAAAGTTTGAACATTTAATAAATGCAATATAGTATTCTAATGAAGAAGAAACATCTTATAAATAAAAAATGAATTATTACATTTTAATCTATAATAGAAAAAAAATAAATTATTTTGCTTAATTACCTGTAACATATTTTTTAGTTATAATAATGATAAAAAGAACAATCAACTCATTAACTTAGAGCTAATTAATTAATATATAATCCATTATTTTATAGTATTAATAATTGTGAATTAATAATATCATAATCTAACAAAAAGTAATACTTTTATAACCTGTTCAAATATTTGAAAGTTAAGAATTAACATCTTAATGAAATATATTTGTAATACTTAATATTTATTTAATGTAGTTTTGCAGAAACTCATACTTAATTTGTACTTTTAGTGTATCACTTTTATTAAATATGTATTTTACTTTCTCATTTGGAAAACTTCTTTCAATTCTCGTAATATTTGTAACTTTTCTGTTCTATAATTAGCAGTTTCCTCTCTTTTCAATCTTTTTTCTTCCAGTGATGTACGCAAATATTCAGTTTTTTCTTCATTCAATAAAGTCTTTTTTTGTTCTAAAAAAATACTGTTAGTTATCAAGAGACATGGTAGTGTCTCGCGCCAAGTGCGCCAAGTACATGTGCAGCGAGATTGCCCGGATTGTCCCGAACATTAAGATAAGTCGTTATTATAAACTCAAATATCAACAAGAAAAACAGTGTAACTTTTTTAGTTACTTACTGGTCGGTGGTTCATTTTCATTGTCATCGAATAACGATTTTTCAGGTTCTTGAATATTTGAACCCGCTATAGATAGTGGTTTTACCCAAGGTTTGCTATGAAAAATATCATCTAATGGCTAAAACACATGCCATATTATTATTATTATCACTCAATACTTCTATTTCTAATTCTATTATGAAGCATCTAAGTAATGATAACTAAACTAAAAGATTTTTATAATGTTGAATATTAATTTTGTTACAAATTACTACCTCTAAATATATCCAGTCTTTTCGGTCATTTCCACTTTGAGCGTTATGGTCGATAATCTGACGATACCGTCTTTTTAGAGTATCCATTCTATTATAACACTGAGTGACTGAAAAATTATATTTTTTTTCATGTTTCATGCGTTGAGAAATATGCATCCACATTTTTTTATGAGGAAATTTCCCCAGCATATACGAATTTTCTTTGTACAACGATATCAGATAAAGCGTAGCTTCATGTGTCCATTTTTCCGCGTTTGATTCTAAAGAGAAAAAAGCAAATATTTAATAAATCTGGCTTATTTTCTGTAATTGTGGTTTAAACACACCTATACTTGGCACGACTGCCATATCTTGATTATTGTCCTCAATATCTGAGACATTGTTATATTGAACTACAGGACTTGTATTCGAACAACTGGACCCACTATTATCAGTTCTCATCGAAGGCATTGATAAGGCAGTACTTGTTCTCGAATAACTGGACCCACTATTATCAGTTCTCATCGAAGGCATTGATAAGGCAGTACTTGTTCTCGAATAACTGGGCCCACTATTATCAGTTCTCATCGAAGGCATTAATAAGGCAGTACTTGTTCTCGAATAACTGGGCCCACTATTATCAGTTCTCATCGAAGGCATTAATAAGGCAGTACTTGTTCTCGAATAACTGGGCCCACTATTATCAGTTCTCATCGAAGGGATTAATAAGGCAGTACTTGTCCTCGAACAACTGGGCCCACTATTATTAAATCTTAGCGAACGCGTTGATAAATCAGCATCACGTGCAAGATATTTGCTGTTTAAAAGAAATACTGTTGTTTTCTGGGACAATTGTTGATCATTATTGCTGGATTGCACAGATTTTTCCATTTTTGCACTCCTCGTTTAATAGTAATCATACAAAAAGAGAGTCTCTGTAAATACATTTATATATTAAAATAGATTTTTGTACTATTGTACTCAATTATGATTACAATTAAGTATATAACATGTGTATAAATTATACATAAATTTGACGTTCAGCAATGTATTCGGCAATATGAGCATATTTAATAACTACTTAATTTACATACCTCCTACAGCAAACTAATTTTTTCTTGCGATATATAACATTTACCAGAACTTAACACCTTTGTTTTTGTTATTTTCGTTTCCAACGAGAAAAACGAAACGCAGCGTTGGCAATTTTTAATACAGCCAACTTCACGATTTCCCAATCCCAACACCAACATCATTTTCGAACGCACTCTAAATGAAATTTTATATTGAATATGAAAAAGTTGAAAACTGCATTGACGCATTTTTGGTCATTTTCCTGCACCATGTGAACAGCGAGGAGAAAGACTTGCGGAATGCGGAATGCGTGATGCAGCCTCGGCACAGTACTGTTGGTTTCGATCATACACGCCATACAGTATTGTTGACGTTTTTTGCTAAAACTGTTTTATGTGAATATGGAAACCAAAATAATGATGGTTGAAGAGTCTATTAAAGTTTTAATGAGAGTATACAGATCAAATACTAAGGTTATGGCTCTATGACGCAAATCTTTAACGCAACTGCGCCACGAACGCATGCAGGAAAAATCGTAAACAATGCGGCATAGCTCTGATTGGCTGTGTCTATGACGCATTCTCTATTCCGCACTGCCATCCCGCACCATGGGATCGCACCCTTAGGCTGGTGCCGTAAAAGTTGGAAAATAGGAAACCTGTACTACCGTTTATAATTGGATTATAAACGGTGGTACGGGTTTCCTATCTTCCAACTTTTACGGCACCAGCCTAAGTTAATGGTTACGGCTATTATAAACCAACCCTAATTGAGAAGGTTCCGGAAATCCATTGGGTCTTTAGAAGAAGAAGAATTGAGAAGGTTAATTTTTCCACATTGGTACGATAAGCGTTTTGAAATAAGCTATAAATATAAAGTTACTTATAAAAATATGTTTTTGAACCTGTTTGATTTATATTTCTCGCACAATATTGTAAAAACTCGAAGGTGGCAAAAAAGAATCACGAAAACAAGTGACATTTTAGGTTACTTCATATGGAAGTTTGTTCAAAAATTTTTATAGAGGTCTTTAGTATAAAGAAAAATGTTTATTAACGTATTGTTTTCTCTTAAATTTTATGTAAATGTGCATTTCAATGCGAAAGAGAAATATTACTTTTTTCTAAGAGTAAAATCTGATAAAAAAAGATAAAAATGAAATAAAGATACGTGAAAAAACTTATTAAATTTACGGATTTATATAATAAACATATGTCGATTTAATATTAACAAGATTCGCTTTGGATTATAATATTATATCTCATTATATATTATTCTTATCATATCTTATTATATCTAATTTTAAATTCAGAAAATTTAGATTTTGATCATTTAAGGATGTTCGGGTATTACAACTAAAATGATGAAAACTCTTTGAATCTAAATTAATTCTGTAGATTTCATCATAAAAAAAATTCTGTCAAAATTTCAGGCTGTTTAGGAAGCTTGTTGAGAAATTAAATAATAAAATCACACGTTGTCTAAGGGCAAATAAGGAAAAATTATTATATCTCAGTGAAAAATAATGAAAAAAATATGAAATTTTGCAAGCAGAACGAGTAAGATATAATTATGCACACCAATTTTTAGCTTTATTAGGAGACTGGTTTTTTTTAAATTTAATGTTTCCGAAAAATTTCTCGGTTTGGTTAGGTTAGTCGAAAAGTACGCTCAATACATACATACGCTCAATACGTACTTATATACGCTCAGTTACAGATGAGGAGACTATGAGATACACGCACACTATCGAAAATGCCACGCAATGTTGTCAAATTCAAAGTAATTTAACTTTAGAAATTGATTGTACATAAGCAATTTAACTTTTGACAGGGAAAATATACTTGTACCGCCCGAACATCCTTAAACAGGAAATCTATTTTATATATAATGATTTTGTACATAAGGTATATATTATAATAAAAATACTTTGAATTATTATAACAGTAATTTATTCAGGTAACTGTGTGTGTGTGAACAATTAAAACGTATAAAGAAAAGTAATAATGGCTTTGGCATGGACCGACAAGTACAGACTTATTACCAGAAATTTATCTGAATGGTTGGGAGATGAAAAACTTAAGAACATCCTGAAGGAACGTGATCTGAAGCTGTATTGGGGTACAGCTACAACAGGAAGGCCTCATATTGGCTACTTTGCCCCTATGTCCAAAATAGCTGATTTCTTACGGGCCAGAACCGAAGTGACGATTCTCTTCGCAGATCTTCATGCGTATTTAGATAACATGAAAGCACCCTGGGAGCTTCTGGAGCTTCGTACTCAATATTACGAGGCTGTGATCAAATCGATGTTGAAATCAATTGATGTGCCATTGGATAAATTAAAATTTGTCAAAGGCACTGACTACCAGTTGTCCAAGTAGGTATTAAACAAACTCTTTTGTACCTTAGCATATTGCATTATATTTTTTTATACTTATATACTTATATATTTTTATTAATACGATATCGCAATTAATTATATAGTCTTTTCTTTAAGGGAATACACGTTAGATGTATATCGTCTGACTTCGTTAGTGACAGAGCATGATGCGAAGAAAGCAGGCGCCGAAGTTGTTAAGCAAGTCTCTAATCCACTGTTGTCAGGTCTTCTCTATCCGAGTCTACAAGCGCTCGACGAGCATCATTTAAAGGTGGACGCGCAATTTGGTGGCATTGATCAGAGAAAAATTTTCACTTTTTCAGAGAAATATCTACCAATGCTGGGTTACGAAAAACGTATCCATCTGATGAATCCGATGAGTCAGTATTAGGAGAGAAATAAATTCTTTGCATGTTATTGCGTTTAAATATAACGCAATTATTCATAACATATTGACTTTTCATATTTATCTTCTGTTCAGTTCCTGGTTTGGCGGGTGATAAAATGTCATCATCTGAAGAGGATTCCAAGATCGATCTATTGGACAATCCTGCGGCAGTAAAAAAGAAGCTGAAGAAAGCATTTTGTAAGCCCGGGAATATCACAGATAACGGAATTTTAGCGATCGCCAAACACGTTGTATTTCCATTATTCAAAGATGGTGAAGTTTTCAACGTATCAAGAACTGCAGAATTCGGTGTGTGCTTCACTCTGTACAGGCGGATTTACGGGAAAGAATCTTTTAATAAATTTTGTTGAATCTTTGTGTTTTTATAGGTGGTGATGTATCCTTTTCTAAATACGAGGACTTAGAAGCCGCTTTTGCGAACCAACAAATACACCCTGGTGATTTGAAAAATGCTGTAGAAGTGTACATCAACAGACTCCTCGATCCAATAAGAAAGGAATTCGAAGCAAACTCGAAACTGAAATCACTTGCAAGCAAAGCGTATCCTCCTGCACAGAAACAAAGTAATTTATTTTTGTATATTTAACGTTAAAATCATATTTATTTGTTGTCGTTAAGAAGTATAGAGTTGTTTTGTGCTGTAATTTCGATTCTTGATATCACCTAGAAGCTGCAGAGGCGGAAATTACTCCCGCAAGGCTAGATATTCGAGTGGGCAAAGTAGTCGAAGTAACGAGGCATCCCGATGCGGACTCGTTATACGTCGAGAAAATAGATTTAGGTGAATCAAGCGGTCCACGCACCATAGTCAGTGGCTTAGTTAATTTTGTACCTCTGAAGGAGATGGAAAACAGGATGGTGATAATTCTTGCCAATCTGAAACCAGCAAATCTTAGAGGAATCTCATCGCATGGAATGGTTCTCTGTGCTTCAGTGTAAGTATTATATTATACAGTTTTCAAGTTAATATTACATATATACATATATATGTATACATATACAGGGTGTCCCATTTTAAACAGTCGAAGCGAATATCTCGAAAACTGAGCCTGATAGGCAAAAATGTTTCAGACAAAAGTCGTATTGTTTGAAAGGGGGCATAAGATGGTAGCAATGATTTGACTTTGGATGGTCGTTTGAAGCTCACGTGAACGTCACCTTCAATTTCTTACAGCAAAACCCTTATATTGTAATATATCGTGTGAAAGAGCATAAAATAAGAAAAATTTTGGTGCTAACCAGAGGTCGATACGTTGACCCGTTCGGGAGTTATTTAGAGTGAAAAATTGACTTTTCCCAAATTTGACCTTAAATAACTGTCAAACGGATCAACGTATCGACCTCTGGTTTGCGCTAAAATTTTTCTTATTTTATGCCCTTTTAAACGATATACTACAATATGGGAGGTTTCATTTAAAATGTTTGAGTTGGAGTGCCTTGGGACACTGAAAAATTTTAAGTAAAACCCTCATATTGCAGTACATCGTTTAAAAGGGCATAAAATAAGAAAAATTTTGGCGCAAACCAGAGGTCGATACATTGATCCGTTCGAGAGTTATTTAGTGTCAAAGTTGGAAAAAGCCAATTTTTGACCCTAAATAACTCCTGAACGGGTCAACGTATTGACCTCTGGTTTGCGCCAAAATTTTTCTTATTTTATGCTCTTTCACACGATATATTACAATATAAGGGTTTTGCTGTAAGAAATTGAAGGTGACGTTCACGTGAGCTTCAAACGACCATCCAAAGTCAAATCATTGCTACCATTTTATGCCCCCCTTGAAACCAAACGACTTTTGTCTGAAACATTTTTGCCTATCAGGCTCAGTTTTCGAGATATTCGCTTCGACTGTTTAAAATGGGACACCCTGTATATATTGTATATATGTATATACAGGGTGTTACACCTAATTCGCCCCCACTATTTACACAGTGATATTCCTCATGAAAAACTGAGTCAAAAAATCCTGAATCATTTTTTTCGAATTATGCTTAAAAAAGTAGTTATTATTAATTAAAGATTAGCCAGTCAGCATCGCTTTTTAAACGGACGCACGTTCGTGAGCCGCGCATCTACTAGTGTGCGTGAGCGAGCCGCCGCTCGCTCCGCCGCGCGCTCGGGCGCGCAGCGCCGCAGCGATGTTCGAAAATTTAGCTTCGAAATAATTAATAATTACTCTGCAATAAGCATGATATTTTCTACGCTAAAAGCATCTTTTTAGATTACAATTCGATAGTTTCATTCAGATCTCGTCAAGATTTAACCGCGGCTATAATAAAACTGTAATCTTTTATGTAAAAATACACACACAATTATTTCACAAGTTGTTCTTTCTGAATTAAGCTATTCGACACAAGAAGCAGAAATCATTAATGTCTCATGCAATCCGTCTTATGAGACGCACGTTTTAAATTTGCTTACATTGTTTTGACATCTAGTCAACATTTCTGTTTATTTGACTAATACGAAATAACTAAGGTGATATTGCCTCGTTTCTTCTGAAAAATTTAAAAATAAAAAGTTTAGTCAATATGAGACCTAAATTAAGAGAGTTGATATGTATTTAGTCCCATATCTTGAGTTTATTTACTGCTTACAAGTAAACCTCAGGGAACGTCACACGCCGATTTGTCTCTAATTTTGTAGTTGTTTGTCATATCAAAGTATGAAAAAATGTGTCATTACTTTTAGCTCAAATTGATTTTTCATTTTTTTTGTATTTTTTAAGTTTTACGCAAATACACGACTTTACACGCATATTTAAAGCAGTATTAAGACAGATTCTACTCGATTTTTTGAAACTCGGCACACATAAAACATCGAAATAATAGTTTATTAGTTTTGTTTTGTAATGTCTTATTGCGTGTTAAGCAGTTTTAAAGGTAATAATTATTCTCCGAATTCTTCTCTATTTCGATACAAGTGGCTCTGTAAAGAAAAGTTAAAGAAAAAAATATGTAATGTGCAGATTTTAAAATCACTAATTACGATCAAAAGTTAATTTTACCAAATAAAAAATCGCTGATACGAGACAAATGTCGCGGATACGAGACATGTTGTCATTGTCGACAACGTCAAGAAACGGTTACATTTGCAAAAAACTTTTTTTAGAAAATTAAATCAATCAAGAAATAGAACTCGAGTACACTTGTTACTTATGAAAATAAGTACGTGTTCTATTTAAAAAATGACCAAAAGTGTAAAAAGTATAAGAAATATGTAAAAATATAAAAAATAGTTTTTAAAAAAATATTCAAAAAATAAAGAATATAAAAAAATATTCCAAAAGTATCAAAAACGAATAAAAAATCAAGTTAGGTTAATTTTTCTGTTGCGTAACAACGAATTTAGTTAGAGATCTTTTAACTTGGCAAGTGAACTTGCTTTCTCCCGCCAGTTTGACGTTTAAGTTCATAAGTTAAGAATTATTAACAAGTGTACTCGAGTTCTATTTCTTGATTGATTTAAATTTCTGAAAAAAGTTTCTTGCAAATTTAAAAGTTTCTTGATGTCGTCGACAATGACGCCCGCCTCATATCCGTCATTTTTTATTTTGTAAAATTAACTTTTGATTCGTAATTAGTGATACCAAAATCTGCACATTACATATTTTTTTTTAACTTTTTTTTTACAAAACCACGTATCGAAATAAAGAAGAATTCGAAGAATTGTTAAATGTTACCCTCAAAACTGCTTAATGCCCGATAGGAGATAACAAAAAAAAACTATTATTTTAATGTTTGTGTGCCGGGTTTCAAAAAATCGAGTAGAATCATTAATATTGCTTTAAATATGCGTAAAGCCGTGTATTTGTGTAAAACTAAAAAATGCAAAAAATGAAAAAATTCATTTCAGCTAAAAGTAATGACAAATTTTTCATACTTTGACATGAGAAACAACTGTACAAAATTAGAGAAAAATCAACGTGTGACGTTCCGCCAGTGCAGTCTTAAATATCAATAATAATTAGATAATTACTTTTAATACTCTTAAAATACCACTACAAATCATTATCAGCAACATTGTACAGATTCACGGGAATCACTTCCTCAATATCATATCATCAGACGACTCTAAATAAGATTCATTAAAACATTAGTACTAAGCAGTAATTGAACTCAAGATATAAGACTAAAGACATATCAACTCTCTTAGAAAGGAACCAGTGTAACAGTTAATAAAAAAAACAATTTTTAAAGATTTTTTAATGGTAAATTATTATTTTTATTCCCAAATCACTTTATTAACATCACAAAGTACATAATTTGACTTTTTGTGAAATTTTCATTAAAAAATATTAATATTTATAGCTGCGATAGTCAATAGAGTGAGTCTCCTGAAAAAAATACGGGCCCATGCGAAGCGGACCAACGGGAGTTCTGAAACAAAAAACCAAGTATTTGCTTAAAATATGAGATAATAGCTTTAGTTGTACGTACGGAATTTTTGATTGAATAAATTTTTTTTTGTAACGTTAAAAAACAAGTCAATTTTTCATCGATTTTTGGACCGTTTTTTTTCAAAAGTTTACCATTTTGTAACAAATTATGTTTTTTTAAATCCGTACGTACAACTGAAGCTATTGTCTCATATTTTAAGAACATAGTTGTTTTTTATTTTAGAACTTCCGTTGGTTCGCTATGCATGCGCCCGTTTGACATAATAATTCTTTTTAGGCGGCTAACACTATTGGCTATTGTAGCTATAAATATAAATATTTTTTAACAAAAATTTTACAAGTAGTTCAAATTATGTACTTTGTAATGTTAATAAAGTGAATTGAAAAAAAAACCAATTATTTGCCAGAAAAAAAATCTTTAAAAATAGCCCTTTTCTTTAGCTGTTACTCAGGTTTACCCCCTTACATTTAGGTCCCATATTAACTAAACTTTTTATTTTTAAATTTTCCAGAAGAAAGGCAATATCACCTTAGTTATTTCATATTCGTCAAATAAACAGAAATGTTGACTAAATGACAAAACAATGTAAGCGAATTTTATAGAACGTGCTCTCATAAGACGGATTGCATGAGACATTAATGATTTCTGCTTATCTTGTGTTGAACAGCTTAATTACATTGGAATGATCAATATTATCAACAGAAAAAACAACTTGTAAAATAATTTATGTGTGTGTATTTTTACATGGAAGATTAAATTCTTCTTATAGGCACGGTTAAATCTTGACGAGATCTGAATTAAACTATCGAATTGTAATCTAAAAAGATGCTTTTAGCGTAGAAAATATCATGCTTATTGCAAAGAGTAATTATTAATTACTTCGAAGCTGAATTTTACGCGGACGGTCGTGGCGACGAAACATCGCTGCGGCGCGGCGCGGCGGAGCGAGCGGCGGCGGCGCGGCGGCTCGCTCACGTACAAGCAACGGCAGGAATGGTGTCTCGTGGCGTGCGCGCGCGCGCGGCGGCTAGGTATTCTGCCGTATACATAAAAAGTGCGCGCGCGCGCGCCGCGGGACACCATACCTGCCGGTGCTTGTACATACACTAGTAGATGCGTGGCTCACGAACGTGCGTCCGTTTAAAAAGCGATGCTGACTGGCTAATCTTTAATTAATAATAACCACTTTTCTAAGCATAATTCGAAAAAAATTATTTAGGACTTTTTGACTCATTGTCAGTTTTTCATGAGAAATATCACTATGTAAATAGTGGGCGCGAATTAGGTGACACCCTGTATATATATATTCGAAACAACCTTTTACCGTTAAGAGTACAGATTCGTGACAAAATTCTGAGACGACTTTTCCTCTTGCAAAATTTTGTCCGAAGCTTACTTTTGGAGTTATAAAGCAATATAGTTACCGTATCGCTGGCCGAGTACAGGAGGTAGACAGGAGCGGCGCGACTCACCATTAGACGCGGGAGCTTACGTCGGGTGACTGCTGCGCGATCAGTCGATCGATCAATGCGATCGAGCTGCGTCCTAATATTTACTGCCAGCACAGAAAATCTACAGTTTGCGTTATGTATAGATTTTCAGAACTGGCAATAACATATTGGATAACGATAACCACAGTGGTACACGCACACACATGCGAGCACGTTCTGTCTCTCACTCACTCGCTTTACTCTTTTCTCTCACTAACTTTACTTAACTTCACTCTTTTTACTCACATTCTTAAAAATGTGCAATTATTATTAATAATACACAATTACAAATACAGGGCAACCAAATATTTTATTACGAGGAACATCTCTCAGAGACCTTGCAATAATATTTCTTCCGGAAACGAAGTAAGAAGCGCGAATTCCGTGTTTAAAATTTTGTGGCAAATCGGACGTTTACACTCGACACTACCGAACCGAGTGTATTGTGGATCGGTTTCCCGGAAAGATACGCGTCAATAACCTAGAGATGGCGCGCACCCCTACACCTTTCTACACTCAAAGGATACCAGTGCATCTTGTTGTAAACACAGCGAGTTGACAGTTGCGCACGTTCACGCGAGCATTACTTCTGTAGTATTTTACGATAATTCTGCTAGACACCCGTTTACGCGGAGTGAATTATCGTAAACGATAATTAGAGTAACTTACTACAGAAGTAACGCACGCGTAAACATAGTAAGTGACCCATTGTGTATTATTAATAATAATTGCACATTTTTAAGTATGTGAGTAAAGAGAGTGAACTTAAGTGAAGTTTGTGAGAGAAGAGAGTAAAGCGAGTGAGTGAGAGACAGAACGTGCTTGCATGTGTGTGCGTGCACTATTGTGGTTATCGTTATCCAATGTTATTGCCAGTTCTGAAAATCTATGCATAACGCGAACTGTAGACTTTCTGTGCTGGCAGTAAATATTGGGACGCAGCTCGATCGCATTGATCGATCGACTGATTGCGCAGCAGGCACCCGACGTAAGCGCCCGCGTCTAATGGTAAGCCACGCCGCTCCTGTCTACCTCCTGTACTCGGTCAGCAATACGGTAACTATTTTGCTTTATAACTCCAAAAGTAAGCTTCTGACAAAATTTTGCAAGAGAAAAAGTCGTCTCAGAATTTTGTCACGAATCTGTACTTTTAACGGTAAAAGATTGTTTTGAATCTGTATACAACAGGGTAATTCAGAAATACACCGACAAACTTGGGGTATGAGTTCTTCACATAAAAACAAGAAAAAAATGTCATATGAACATATGTCCAGAAACGCACCCCCTCTGAGCTACACCCTCCCAAATTTTTCCGAAAAAACTTGAATTTTCTGTATATTGTCTAAACTTGGGCTTCGAATTTTACGAAAATTAATACATATCCTTAATTCAAAGCCCAAGTTTAGACAATATACAGAAAATTCGATTTTTTTCGGAAAATTTTGGGAGGGTGTAGCTCAGAGAGGGTGCGTTTCCGGACATAAGTCCATATGACATTTTTTTCTTGTTTTTATGTGAAGAACATCCCCCAAGTTTGTCGGTGTATTTCTGAATCACCCTGTATACATTCAATCTGTCAAGGCCGATATCTTGGAAACTATTAAAGCTAGACGGAAGATCAAAAATGCTTTTTAAATGGCTTTAATTCTAGATGATTTCCCGCGTAATAGAACCGTACCCTTCCGTACTGGATTTTGAGGGGGGAAGGGGGGTCAATTTTCTCAAATAGAAACCCCATACAAAAATAATACCTTTTGTTAGGGCTTGAAAAGACGAATCCAACGACTTATATTTTTATATGCTTATTGTGAAAATTACGGCCGCTGCGAATTTGCGTGGACTACCTTCAAAAATTCGCAGCGGCCGTAATTTTCACAAGCATATAAAAATATAGGTCGTTGGATTTGTCTTTTCAAGCCCTATCGAATGGTATTATTTTTGTATGCGGTTTCCATTTGAGAAAATTGGCCCCCCTCTTTCCCCCTCGAAATCCAGTACGGAAGCGTACGGTTCTATTACGTGGGAAATCATCTAGAAGTGAAGCCATTTAAAAAACCTTTTTGATCTTCCGTCTATCTTTAATTATATTATATTTATTAATAACTCCAGCTACATAGCCAAGAAGTGGACTTGGTTTACATATATTCCTTACTCATTCACTCAATCCACACTCTAACTATATTACTTATCTCTAAAATTACTAAAATTACTATATTGTGCCGCATTAACAAATTGACATATTGCACATTTTGTTTCAACCTAACTTACGGTAAACTTACACTCTACTCATCTCGGACGCAAACCTTCTTCTCTTCTAATTCTCTCGTCAACCTTTCTCTGTATAATTTTCTCAATACCTTTTCTTTGGTGGTGTCTAACTCATCACTCCACAGCCTCTCTACTCTTTCTTTATTATTCTTTCCTAATTCTATAAACCAATCCTTTGTCCTACTACACTTTTCTAAGTAATGATTTATACTATCCCTACACCTTGTTTACAAAATATACACACCCTTTTCTCATCTTCAAGCCAGTATCTATTTTCCGCCTCGAGATTTCCACATCTCAAGTTTATCAGAGCTCTAACACTATTTTCCATATCACATTTATCCAAATTTTCTTTCCTCAAATACCTGGGGCCCTCCGCTCCACTACTCAAATTCTTATACTTCCCATTATACCTTGATTCTAGTATCTTATTTTCCTCTAATTGCCTTTGAACGTCCTCATCCCTTTTCTTCATTTCCTCTTCTAAATTTCTCCCCTCCCTCCTCAAGGCCTCTACTGCTGCTAAGCTCCAACCATTCCTATTATAATATTTTTCCCTCTCTCTTCCATATCTATCCTGCCATTCGTTATCCTCCTTTTCTTTCCAACATATTTTAATCCATCTGTTATCATTTGCTTCCCTAACCTTTTCCTCATACCTCATAGCCCTTATCCCCCTACCAATTCTCAATTTTCTTAAGCCTAATTCTTTTGACATCATATACCTTGGCGTACAAAACCTTAAATTAAAAACCCATCTCACGTAATCCAACATAATTTTTTCTAATTTTTTTTTCTTTCCACCCCCAAATTTCCACCCCATATGATACAACGCTTTGTACTAAATATCTAAATAATATCCATCTTCTACTGAAATTGTTCCTGCATATCCTTTCACCTAACCCCCATGTCCTATTCGCCGCAATCCTCCCTTTTCTGCACAATTCCTTGATGTGCTCTGTATACTTCCCGTTACTATTAAATACAAACCCCAAATATTTAAAGCTCCTAACTTCCTCTATCTCTTTCTCTCCCCATTTCCATCTTTTCTTCTTTTCCTTACCTCTCTTGTTAAACACTACCATTTTAGTTTTTTCTGTACATAAAATCATCTTCCTATTCTTAAAAAACCTTTTAATAGTATCCATTATATCCAACATTGCTTCCCTATTTTTTGCTACAAAAAACATGCCATCCGCATATTCTAGCGACCATACTCTTTCTTTCCCTAATTCAATTCCTCCTATGTTTCTTTTTTCTAACACCTTCCTTATGTCCGCAATATATAAGTTAAATAAAAGTGGACTTATCACACAGCCTTGCCTAACTCCTTTCGTTATCCTAAATTTTTCTGTTACGCCATCCTTCGTTCTAAAATCTAATCACTACCTCTGTTCTATCGTAAATTAATTCTATTTTCCTAATTATCTCCGCATCTATCTTCTTCTCCCTCATGATCTTCCAGAGTTGCTCCCTTTCCACGTTGTCGAAAGCCGCCTTCAAGTCGACAAATAGTGCGTAGATTTTACCTTTCTTCCTCAAATAATTCTCTTTTTGAATAAGATGATCCAACACAAAGATATTATCCATAGTTCCCCTTCCTCTTCTAAAACCAGTTTGACTTTCCGGCAGCATTCCTTTTTGTTCTACCTTTGTCTCCAACCTGTTCTTAATAATCTCTGCGTAAATCTTGTACGCTGAGCACAGCAAAGAGATTCCTCTATAGTTTCAAACCATATTTTCGTCTCCTCTCTTATATAATGGCACTATAATGGAAGTTCTCCAGTCATTCGGTATTCTTCCCTCCCTCCAGACCTACTTCATTACTTCCACTAATCCTCTTCTTACTGAACACCCTCCATATTTCCACGCTTCCATTGGTATTTCATCTACACCTACAGCCTTATTTTTCTTCATCTTCTTAACCGCTTCACCAATTTCCTCTTCCTCTAACTGTTGGTCTATCTGATCCTCCTGTTCTTCAAATGCTTCTGTTTGTCTATCTTCATTCTTGCCTCCTTCTTTCTCTTCTGTACTCCCTAATAGCTCCTTAAAATGTTTTATCCACTCCTCTCCTCCTATATTGTTTTCTCTTCTGACCTTCTTTCTCCTTCTTTTATTTATAAATTTCCATACTTCGGTACCATTCCTTAAGTTCTTTAGCTCTTCTTTTTCTCTCTTCTCCCTCCTTTTTTGTTTGAATAATTCCTTCATGCCTTTTCTTTCTTCCAGGTAACTTCCTCTCGTTACTTTCCCTTTCCTCCATTTATTATACATCCTCTTCACTTTTCTCTTCTTTCTCGTACACGCCTTGTCCCACCAGTCCTTGTAACCTAAACCTCTTCTCTTTATTTTTATCTTCTCCTTTATCATATTCTCCTGTACCAATTTCTTAAGTTTTTCCCATTTTTCTTCAACTGATTCTTTCAACTTCTCCTTCCATACGATATCATCAGTCTTTTCCTTGTACCTCTTTCTTGCTTCCTTGTTCCAACAAATCTTCCATCTCTCTTCTATCCTTCCTTCTTCTTCTTGCGTTCTTCCTTCCTTTTCTTCCTCCTTCCTACCTCTATCCTCTAATGTTGTTACAATAGGCATGTGATCCGAATCCACTCTTGCATCTACCTTAAATTCTATTACCCTATCATACATTCTCTCGCAAACCGCAGTATAATCAATTGTCGAATTTCCTCTCGCTCCTACAAAAGTATATTCTCCTTCCCAATCGCCGCTAGTTGTACCATTGAGTACATACCATCCCTTATTATACATATACTCTATCATACTCCTTCCTCCATTGCCGATTGTCTTATCCTTGCTTCTTCTTTCTATTCCTCCTTCCTCTTCCTCCCCACCTCCTAATTCTCCTGTTCTAATATTAAAGTTTCTACCTACTATTGTATATTCCTTATCTTTTCCTTCCAACCATTTTTCTATTATCTCTTCTACTTTATCCCAGCCTACCTTATTATATACAGAGATGATATTTATTATTTCCTCTTCCTCCATTATTTCTGACAAAATTAATCCTTCCTCTACTTTCTTAATCATCATCGTTCCATCCTCTCCCCAATTCTTTCTCCTGCCCAAAATAAAACCTATTGCTCTCCCTTTTCTCTTTATCTTAACTGCACTACTACATTTCCATTCGTGTGTGTTCGGTAACCATCCCTTTATATTTTCCCATTTTTCCGAATCTAGCCACGTTTTACTTAGACTAATAAAATCAAATTCCGAAATATAACTCCAAAACTTTTTATCTTTATTCTCTATCCCCGCCACGTTCCAAAAAATTATACTCTTTCCTATTCTCTCCCTTCCTCCCCACAGCTCTCTTCTCTCCACTTCTTGGCCTAGTCGAAATTCTGCAACTCTCTCCTCCTTCCATTTTCATCCTCTTGCCTCTCTACTCCATTACCTTCCTCTATCTCTCTCTCTATCTCCGACCATGCCTTCCAAACCCCCCTTATCCTTACCCTTGCGTATCCCACCTTTACCTCTACTCCCTTACTTTTTTGCTCTTTAGACCATCTACAGGGTGTCCCATTTTAACTTAGATAGCTGAATAACATGAAAAATTGCAATGTAAAAAAAAATGTTTTAGACAAAAGTCGTATGGTTTCAAGGGGGACATAAGATGGTGGCAATGATTTGACCTTGGATGGTCGTTTGAAGCTCACGTGAACGTTACCCCCAATTTCTTACATGCAACCCCCTATATTGTAGTATATCGTTTGAAAGGGCATAAAATAAGAAAATTTTTGGCGCTAACCAGAGGTTAATACGTTGACCCGTTCGGGAGTTATTTAAGGTCAAAAATTGACTTTTTCCAACTTTGACCTTAAATAACTCCCGAACGGATTAACGTATCAATCTCTGGTTTGCGCAAAAATTTTTCTTATTTTATGCCCTTTTAAACGGTATACTGCAATATGGGAGTTTTACTTAAAATTTTTTAGTGTCCCAGGGGGCTCTAACTCAAAAATTTGAAATGGAACTCCCCATATTGTAGTTTACCGTTTGAAAGGGCATAAAATAAGAAAAATTTTGGCGCAAACCAGAGGTCGATACGTTAATCCGTTCGGGAGTTATTTAAGGTCAAAGTTGGAAAAAGTCAATTTTTGACCTTAAATAACTCCCGAACGGGTCAACGTATTAACCTCTGGTTAGCGCCAAAAATTTTCTTATTTTATGCCCTTTCAAACGATACACTACAATATAGGGGGTTGCGTGTAAGAAATTGGAGGTAACGTTCACGTGAGCTTCAAACGACCATCCAAGGTCAAATCATTGCCACCATCTTATGTCCTCCTTGAAACCATACGACTTTTGTCTAAAACATTTTTTTATTACATTGCAATTTTTCATGTTATTCAGCTGTCTTAAGTTAAAATGGGACACCCTGTATATATTTTCTCCTGTACCTTTCTTTCCTCCCAAGTTAGGTCGTTTTCTATAAAAATGTTTCCTCCCTTTAATTTATGCATATTTTTCATTACCTCCCTCTTGTCATCTTCCTCTAACTTTGCAACAATAACTGTTCCACTTTTCCTTACGTTAATTACCCTGCACTTTGTTCCTAACTTTTTTAATATAAATTCCTGAATCCAGCTTTTCCAATCTGTTACTTCCTCTTCTACTCTAATTCCTTTAAACACTACGTTATTTCTCCTATCCTCCTTCTCTTTTTCCATCATCCACCTTTTTAATTTCCCTACCTCTCTATTACTTAGTTTATCCGGATAAAGTTCCGAAAAGCCCATACCTGCCGATCGTTCTGAAATTTTGTATACTATTATATTTTGATATGCTAATTACGAATATGTCAATGAAAATTGGCGCAAAGATCATTTTCTAGGTAAAAATAAAAAAAATATTTTTTTGCATATTTTTGAATTATCTTGATTAATATAGATTTTAGTACAAAAAGTTTCAAATAAAAATTGTACGTCTCTTAAAAACACAACTTTTATGTCCTATACGCTATTACTGTAAAAGCAGTACTTAACAAGAAAAATGTGAGAAAAAACGAGATAACAAAAAATGGTGGTAAAAGTTTACAATAACTTACACAGCTCGGATTACTTTGACCTTGACATATGTTGTCAAGGTCACCCTCCTGAGTGACCTTCAGAAGGTTATAGTCGGCGGTCACTGTTTATTAAAAAGTTATAAACAAAAAAAGTTTGGAAAACATAGCAGCTATTTTGAGTATTGGAAGGCATAAACGACTAATATTACGTTTTTTTTTTAAAGCAGAGAATACTTTATTTCGCGAGTATGTGCTTCAACATACTTGTAAAGCGCGTCACTAACCTATAGGTTAGTGGCGCGCTTTACAAGTGTGTGCTTTGTATGTGCTTCAACTTAGAAAGTTGTTTATAACTTTTTAATAAACAAAAAAAATTTGGTGGGGAAAATTATTTAAAGCAGTGAATTGTTGGTATATTAAAAGGAAAGTTACCAATCTCTGCTTTAAATAACTATTCTTTCAATATACCAACAATTCACTGCTTTAAATAATTTTCCCACCAAACTATTTTTGTTTATAACTTTTTAATAAACAATGACCGCCAGCTAAAACCTTCTGAAGGTTACTCAGGAGGGGGACCTTGACAACATATGTCAAGGTCAAGGTCGTTTATGCCTTTCAATACTCAAAATAACTGCTATATTTGTCAAACTTTTTTTGTTTATAACTTTTTAATAAGCAGCGACCGCCGACTAAAACCTTCTGAAGGTCACTCAGGAGGGTGACCTTGACAACATATGTCAAGGTCAAAGTAATCCGAGCTGTGTAAGTTATTGTAAACTTTTACCAAAATGGTAAATATACCGATCAGGGGACCATCCCTCGATGGCCTTGACCTTGGCATATTTTGTCAAGGTCATGACCCTGAGTGACCTTTAAAAGTTTTTAGCCGTCTCGCTTGTTGTATGTTAAAAAGTTATTAACAAAAAAAGTTTGACAATTATAGCAGTTATTTTGAGTACTAATAGACATAAATGACTGATATTTATGTGGAAATAGTACATGTATGAACGAAGGAAAGTTAGTTAAAGTAGCGAATTGTTGGTATATTAAGAAAAGTACTATTTAAAGCAGAGAATAGAGAGTATGTGCTTCAACTTACAAAGCACATACATGTAAAGCGCGTCACTAACCTATAGGTTAGTGGCGCGCTTTACAAGTGTGTGCTTTGTATGTGCTTCAACTTAAAAAGCACATACTTGTAAAGCGCGTCACTAACATATAGGTTAGGTGCGCGTTTTACAAGTGTGTTCTTTGTATGTGCTTCAACTTAGAAAGCACATACTTGTAAAGCGCGCCACTATAACCTTGTCAGGTGAATGAAACGTTCTACCTTGCGTACGGGGCCTTGCTAATCTTTTCAGTATCAATATTTTTAGTATATGGTAGACTCATTACTTTAGTAAGGCAAAGATTTAATAGATATACAGATTTTATATGTCAGGTGAATGGAATTGAATGTTCATTTGTATTTTTTTTTGTTAAGTACTGCTTTTACAGTAATAGCGTATAGAATATAAAAGTTGCGTTTTTAAGAGACGTACAATTTTTATTTGAAGCATTTTTGTTTTAAAATGTATATTTATTTAGATAATTAAAAAATATGCAAAATTTTTTTTTTTAAATTTTTACCTAGAAAATGACCTTTGCGCCAATTTTCATTGACATATTCATAATTAGCATATCAAAATATAATAATATACAAAATTTCAGAACGATCGGAGGTATGGGCTTTTTGGAACTACAGCCGTTTATCCTCACTCATGAATGAGCCAGCAAAGCTACTACCTCTCTTACTTCTGTCACCTCTACTCTCACAGTAACTTTTCTCTCCTTCGCTTTCTCCATATGTATCCGTTTCTTCCCTTTTTTCATTACGCTCCAACCAAACTATCCATCTATTTTCCAAATCTATTAATTTCCTCTCTATTTCCTTAAATCTTTCTTCCCACCGACTCTCCTTTCTTTTCCATTCCTCTATATATTGCTTGTGACTTTCCTTCATTTCTTCTATCTTACTAACCTTCTTCGTTATCTCTTCCTTTAGTTGTTCTTTACTTCCTTAATTTCTTTTCTGATTGTACTTATACTATGCTTCTCCTCTTCTACCTCTTTAAACGTTACTTTCTTACCTTCCTCTGCAACCAGCTTTCTTTGCTTACTGTCGGTTTTCATCCTCCCTACCTTACCTACATTACCCGTGCTCGAAGAGCCCCGCGCCGCCATAACCTCCTACTGCTCGGCCGCTGCTTTCCGTGCTTTATTCCTTCCTCTCGCTTAACTCCTATATCTCCCTCCACTCTCCGTTCTTCTACCACCTTTCCTCTATCCTACCACCACACCTGTTTATCGCTCCCTACTCTCTATCCTGCTCAATCTACCTCAATTTATCGCAGTATTCTCTTTACGCATCCACACTCACACACGCCACCTAACCAAGTCCCCGTCTATCTTTAATAGTTTCCGAGATATCGGCCTTGACAGATTAAATCAAATACCCTGTATACACAGGGTGTTTTCTAAAATGTGGGAAGTATTGCAGTAGTGGAATCAGGACACAAAAACAATGAAGAAAGTTCATATAAACATATGTCCTATTTGACTTTGTTTCCGAGTTATAGCCACTTTTGTGCTCTAGTAATTTACAGCTGCTTACCTTTATGGGAAGTGCTCGAAATGGTCATATTTGGTTTGTATTTGTAAACAGTACTCAGTATTTCCTGAATATTTCCCGACTTCGTTGATTTCACACATTCTATTGAGTGAATTATTAAGTGCTAGCAAGAGAACGAACTAAAGTGAGCAAACTCAATAAATAAAATGTGTGAAATTAACAAGGTCGGAAAATATTGAATAGATATTGAGAATTGTTTACTAATACAAACCAGATGTGGCCATTTCGAGCATCTATAACGTTAAGCAGCTCCATATTACTGAGGTAATTATACAGTTTAGACCCCTCACCTCCGATTTCGATGAACTTAGGCTTAATCGACGCGTTTTTGCATAAAACGGAAGAATCTGGCAGAAAAAAGCGTCGCTCTGCCCTGCGAAGTGAAATATTTAGCGTTAAAGTTGACGACTCTCAGGTTATGATTCCTGTCATACCGACGAGATGTAGCGACTGGTAGCGACATGAACATGCCCCGTGGGGGCATATGCGCATGCTCCGTGGCCACATGCGCATGCTCAGTGGCTGTACGCGCATGCAAAAGTGCGCGAATTTGAAACTTATATATACTTATAATGCATCACTTGAATTTTAATGATAAATGAATATAAGTATGTATTAAATGTTCGCCTTACTAAACAAATGAGTCTACAATATACTAAAAATATTAATACTGAAAAGATTAGCGAGGCCCCGTACGCAAGGTAGGACGTTTCATTCACGTGACGTGTAGGATTTATATAATATCTATTAAATCTTCGCCTTACTAAATAGATGAGTCTACAATATACTAAAAATAAATACAGAAAAGATTAGCAAAACTACTCAAGGTAGAGCCCTACTCAAGGTAGAGCCCTACTCAAGGTAGAGCGTTGCCCCTCTTCCCACAACCACCCTCCCTGCCAACGCAGGGATGGGCGATACTGTATCGATATTTTAAATATCGATACTTTTGGACTCTAATATTGATATTTTGTATCAATATTTTAATATTTCGATATTAGCTTGTATCGATATTCAAACAGGAATATCGAACTTTCGATACAGAGTCCGTAATTCGACGGATATTTCTTTGCCCGATTGCGATTAGCCACAAGTTACTTTTATTATTTTGAGAACAAAGCCCGCTAATCCGTCGCCGTCGTTAAATTCGTTTTCTTCGATTAGCTATTTAGTATTTACATATGTGTATATAATGATAAGAAAAAAGTTACAGAATGTAAGTTTTGCGTCAGTTCTGTAACAGAGAGCGATAATCTGATAATCGATGCTTAAGTTAGTGAATATTATAATGTAATTCGCATGTGCGAATATAGTCATATACATATACTTGTGTATATAAATATGGTGCAATGTCAAATTGTAAACTTTCTATTTAACCATTTAAACGGAGTCTACAATGAGAATTTTTAAGGCGTAAAATTTAAGAAGATTTTTTTAATCGACTTTAACTGGCAATATTCAATCATCTTTCCGAAATGAACGTTGAAAAACTGCGAGCCGACCAGATTTGTCAGATTCACACAGCACGTTTTCAGATCAAATCGAGACGATGAATTTGACCATGGATTTTGGTCAATTTAAATAGTTTTTAATTTATATTGCGAAAAATATTACCCCAGCCAGGGTTCGAACCTGGAACCTCCCGCATTCCGTTCGGGCGTCGTAACCTCCCGCATTCCATTCAGGCGTCGTAACCAATTTGACTACCGGGGCATGTGGTAATATTTATCGCAATAACACATATTAAGATGACTTCTAAACAAATAAATAATGTACTTGTTATTATACCCACACCTTTGACAAAAATATCGGTGTTCCACCTTATTGTTTAGAAGTCATCTTAATATGTGTTATTGCGATAAATATTACCACATGCCCCGGTAGTCGAATTGGTTACGACGCCCGAACGGAATGCGGGAGGTTCCAGGTTCGAACCCTGGCTGGGGTAATATTTTTCGCAATATAAATTAAAAACTATTTAAATTGACCAAAATCCATGGTCGAATTCATTGTCTCGATTTGATCTAAAAACGTGCTGTGTGAATCTGACAAATGTGGTCGGCTCGCAGTTTTTCAACGTTCATTTCGGAAAGATGATTGAATATTGTCAGTTAAAGTCGATTAAAAAATTCTTGTTAATTATCACTGGCGAAATAAATAATGTATAATACTTGTAAAATTTAAGCTTTAAATCTTAAGCCATAGGAAATTGACAAATCACAGTCAAATATTCTTTTCACATTTGACTGTGATTTTTCAAATGTCAATTTCTTATGTCTTAAAGCTTAAAGCTTTACGCCTTAAATTCTCATTGTAGACTTCCCGCTTTACAGGAACATGTACTTTTCTTTTGTTCTCCGTTTGCGTGAATTTTGTATCTAATGATTTATTATTATAAAATCAGCATAAAACTACTTGTCGCATATGTATCTGTCATAATTGTGCGTTTTCTAGCAAGCGACACAAGTCGACACAAGTGTCGTTCTGTCTTTGTACTCACTTAATGCTAGGAAAGATAGAACGACGTTTATTGTGTCAACTTGTGTTGCTTGCTGGAAAACGCACTAATTTCTCCTTTTCGAACAGTAATTTGATCTCTGCCATTTGCAATAGTCCCATACTTTGACTTTATACTTAAGATAATTAGTGTATATTAATAATGTATTTCTGTAACTTTTTTCTTATTATTTACACATATGTAAATAGCTAATTGAAGAAAACAAACTTAACGACGACGACGGATTAGCGGGTTTCTTTGTTCTCAAAATTAAATTAAAATATAACTAATAATAGAGGTATCGACAGTAGGTCTCGATACTATTAAATATCGATATATTTTATCCGATATTTTTAGTTTATCGATATTCTCGTTTATGATACGTATCGATACGAAATATCGATATTTTCTATTGTATCGCCCATTCCTAGCCAACGCCTGTTTCACGACAGTTTTTTCTACCAGATTAAGTCTT
The DNA here is from genome assembly GCA_030770355.1 of Harpagoxenus sublaevis. NCBI lineage: Eukaryota > Metazoa > Arthropoda > Insecta > Hymenoptera > Formicidae > Harpagoxenus > Harpagoxenus sublaevis. The sequence goes on along the minus strand of JASTWR010000398.1, from coordinate 111,068 downwards.
GTTTTCGTAATAGATGTTACTTTTGCAATAGAAAAGTGTTATATTAAAGTCGGGGGGGGGGGGCTTTGCCCCCTTGGACCCCCCATTGGGGGCTTCGCCTGGACCTCGCTTTACAACTTACAAAGCAGAAAGCACAATGCTAATTGTAAGTTGCACTTGCTTAATATGCCCCCAAGTTGTAAAGCGAGATCCAGGCGATACTCCCAATGGGTGGTCCAGGGGGGGGGGGCGTAGCCCACCGGCGGGGGCAGGGAGCGGAGCCCCCCCCGATTTTGATATAACACTTCTCTATTGAAAAAGCAACATCTAGTACGAAAACAAGACTTAATTTGGAAGGAAAAACTGTCGTGAAACAGGCGTTGGCAGGGAGAGGTGGTTGTGGGGAGAGGGGCAACGCCCTACCTTGCGTAGGGGTCTTGCTAACCTTTCTGTATCTATTTTTAGTATATTGTACTCATCTATTTAGTAAGGCGAAGATTTAAAACATATATTCATTTATCATTAAAATCCAAGTGATACATTATAAGTCGGGTTATAAGTATTTACATATTATATGTTTCAAATTCGCGCACTTTTGCATGCGCGTGCGGCTACTGAGCATACGCATGTAGCCACAGAGCTGACAGAGCATGTGCATGTGGCCGCGGGGCATGTTCATGGTCGCTACATCTTGTCGGTATGACTAGAGATCCTATAGTGTAAAGCCGTGTGTCCACGATCCAAGAAATTGATCCGAGATCTCGGACAGAGAAAGAATTAACCAATCGCATTGGTCAATTGGCCGAATTGCTTAAGTGCGATTGGTTGATTCTTTCTCCGTCCGAGACCTCGGAACAAGTTCTCGGATCGTGGACACAAGGCTTAACAGAGATTCGCCAAGAATCACGTGATCGTGAGCTTACGCTGGTGGTCAGAGTAAACTGTGCTCTGCCATATTGAATTATACATAGCGACAACGCGAGTGACACATGTGTTTTGTTGTCCTCTTGTAGAGGTTAGTACATTTACTTTGACGTCTTTTTATTATTTATAGGCTTTTATTTAATGAATTATTTTTGTTGCATTATTAAATGCTTTGCATTAATTATTACACATTTTTTGCACAGAATTTAGACTCGCTATGCCAACCTTTTGTGCTGCAAATCGCTGTACTAACAACAGCAACAAAGGTTACTCGGTATTTAATTTTCCATCTAACGAAGATGTACGAAAAAATTGGATAGCAGCTCTTGGAAAGAGCTCCGATTGGCGACCCACAGCTTCTCAAAGAATTTGTGAGGTGAGTGACAAAAATTAATTTCTATTAGTTTATTATCAGCTGTAAAAGGAATACAGCTTTTAATAACTGGTGTTTCTAATTTATATTTGTCCTATTTCTCAGTCCTGTAATATTTTTCTTATATTTCAGGTTCATTTCAATTCAATAGATATACAGTTTGTTGCTGGACGGAAGCAATTACGTAGAAATGCCATACCATGTCACTTCTGTGTATGCTCGTACGACGAGGCTAATAGAAAAAATCAACTAAGAAAGACATTCACGAAACCACTTGAAACTGCAGACCATGCGTATTGTTCGGAAAGTCCAGCAAAGAAGTCTTTACCTCTGCAGCTCCGATCTAATAATACTTTGCCACACACTTATGTGTCTCAACACAATTATTTTGCTCACACTGGGAAGGAGAATGATTTATAATTAATGATTTATAATTAATTTCAAATTACATATATTATTAAGTATATTATTTTGACAATGTTATTAAGTAGATTCCCCATGTTGCGCAATTTCTCTGTAAACGTTAAACAGATGTATTATTAATATGATTTTGTAACATAATTTGGAATTGATATTAAATAATATGATTTTGTGACATATCTAATTTTGAATTGACATTAAATAATATGATTTTGTAACATAATTTTGAATTGATATGAAATAAAATACACAGGTACTTAATAAAAAAATGTTAATTTTTTTATTTCACCAAAATCCTATTAATAGTACATCTGTTTAACGTTTACAGAGAAATTGCGCAACATGGGGAATCTACTTAATAACATTGTCAAAATAATATACTTAATAATATATGTAATTTGAAATTAATTATAAATCATTAATTATAAATCATTCTCCTTCCCAGTGTGAGCAAAATAATTGTGTTGAAACACATAAGTGTGTGGCAAAGTATTATTAGATCGGAGCTGCAGAGGTAGTCTTCTTTGCTGGACTTTCCGAACAATACGCATGGTCTGCAGTTTCAAGTGGTTTCGTGAATGTCTTTCTTAGTTGATTTTTTCTATTAGCTTCGTCATACGGGCAAACACAGAAGTGACATGGTATGGCATTTCTACGTAATTGCTTCCGTCCAGCAACAAACTGTATATCTATTGAATTGAAATGAACCTGAAATATAAGAAAAATATTACAGGACTGAGAAATAGGACAAATATAAATTAGAAACACTAGTTATTAAAAGCTGTATTCCTTTTACAGCTGATAATAAACTAATAGAAATTAATTTTTGTCACTCACCTCACAAATTCTTTGAGAAGCTGTGGGTCGCCAATCGGAGCTCTTTCCAAGAGCTGCTATCCAATTTTTTCGTACATCTTTGTTAGATGGAAAATTAAATACCGAGTAACCTTTGTTGCTGTTGTTAGTACAGCGATTTGCAGCACAAAAGGTTGGCATAGCGAGTCTAAATTCTGTGCAAAAAATGTGTAATAATTAATGCAAAGCATTTAATAATGCAACAAAAATAATTCATTAAATAAAAGCCTATAAATAATAAAAAGACGTCAAAAAGTAAATGTACTAACCTTTACAAGAGGACAACAAAACACATGTGTCACTCGCGTTGTCGCTATGTATAATTCAATATGGCAGAGCACAGTTCACTCTGACCAATCAGCGTAAGCTCACGATCACGTGATTCTTGGCGAATCTCTGTTACACTATAGGATCTCTAGGTATGACAGAATTCCTAACCTGATAGTCGTCAACTTTAACAGTTAATATCTCGCTTCGCGGGGCAGAGCGACGCTTTTTTCTGTTAGATTCTTTCGTTTTATGCAAAAACGAATCGATTAAGCCTAATTTCATCGAAATCGGAGGTGAGGGGTCTAAACTGTATAATTACCGAAACCTTTTGTCCTTGTATAGTTTACCAAAAAATAAACATAGGCAAAATGTACAAATAGAAATAAGTATTGATAATACGACTAATAAAATTCAATACAGAATAAACAAAGTATATTTTATACAGTGAAGAACCAACTAAGCAAGTGGAGCCTTTAAGGCCTCCCACAGGCAGCATGCCTGGCGATAAAATTGTTATCGAGGGATACGAAGACGGAGTTGCGGATGTGTTAAATCCGAAGAAAAAAGTGTGGGAGAAGCTGCAGGTACGTCTGAAAACTAATCACTAAACTGATTAACTAGCTTATTAAGTCTTCGGGCATGTATTCGTCAACATTCTTGTAACATTTAAGAGATCCAAGATATGTTGTAATAAGATTATATGTTATTAGGTGGATCTTGTGGTGAATGGAGATGGCATAGCTTCTTGGAGCGGAAATCCACTGCTCACTTTGACGGGCGGCAAGATAACATGTGACACACTAAGAAACGTTCCGATTAAATAATGCATTTATATCTGACTTTATCAACGCATCATATTGTCGTTGACTAGCTAGAGATGTCTAGCTATTGTTTATACTTTTGTTAGATATCTTGTCTTTTTCATATTTTTTCAACATTTAACGAACACGCGCAAACAAATACAAGGGCACCATTAGTCAAAGAAATTGGCAAATGTATAAATGAAAAGGTTCAACAAACAGTTGCCTTTATCGATTATCATTCTCGATAAAATGTTAGCCTTATCTTTCAATACAAATGTTGTGTAATTGACTTTGAAATCCTAACCGACATTCTAGTGCAAAGAGATTTTTGTTTTTTGATACTTTTCTAGTGACCTTTTTTTCAATTTAAAGCTTCAAGTAAATTCATCAAATTCCCACCATTTCAGTGTCTTCCTTCGCCAGTAAATAAATTAAAAATAATAACAGTCGTTCTTTCTCGACCTGACTGGCCAAAAAATTCAATACATTTCACTCACAACGTTTCGACCGTAACTCGGTCCTTTTCAAGTGAGAATTACAAAATCAATTAACGCATCCGCATACATAACGTCTAAAACGTCGCTGACATCGTGCCCTAACTACGTCATACGAACGTAAAGCTAAAAAATTAAAAAATTAAAAGTCGACATTATCGACAGTGAAAAAAAAGTCAAAAAGAAAAAATAAGTAAATAGAAAAAATTAGTATCACAAGTCAAAAGTTAAAAATAAAAATAAACTAATAATAAATTCAATTAAAAAGGCTTACAAATCATGAGCGTCGAGAAAAAATATATAAGAGGTGTAGCGTGAAAAGAGAAACGTCGCAGGCCATATCGGAGAACACATCCCGACAGTACAACAGTCAAAATCACAATGAGAATAAAAGCCAAAAGACAAAGTGTTCCCAAATAAAAACGAACAGAACCAAAAACAAAAAGTGCAAACTAAGTGGCACTAATAACACGTTCGTAAGTTCCAGGAAGATTTTCAGTATCTTTTTGAAGATTGATTGTGCAATCATATTTTTTGATAAAAAACATTTCGGAGATTTCTCTTTTCTTAAGATGTCTCTCCTTATATAAAATATCAGGTTGATGCCAATTAAAATTATGATTGTAAGTGAGACGGTGCTTACTGACAACAGAATGATTGTCGACATTCTTTCTGATATCACGGGAATGTTCATTAATACGTGTCTCTAAGTGCCTCTTAGTTCGTCCAATGTATGTAGCATTACAGTTTGCACAATCAATCTTATATACCAACTCAGTCTGTTTAAGATCTTGTAGCTTATCTTTTCCTTTTCTAATAACGCAATCTAACTTCTTCGGAATAGTGAGAAGTACTCTAAATTTAGCGTCACGCATTGTACGGCCAACATCACCGCTGAGACCTTTGACATAGTAATAAATTTTAAAGGATCTTGGGTTGCTTTGTCACAGTTAGAATCATTACTATTATTATTTCTATTCTGTAATTCGTTAAGTCGGGCATGTACTTATTAACGACTTTTGTTGGATAACAATTATTAGAAAGAATCTTTTTTATTTCGATTATATTAGAATTGTGAAAACGTGCGTCAGACAAAAGAATAGCTCGGTCAACAAGATTACGCACAATGTTAACTTTATATTTAAGAGGGTGGTTCGAATAATAATTTATATATCGTCCTGAGAAAGTGGGTTTTCGATACCAATTTGTAAGTAAAACGTTTTCTTCTCGAATCACTGTAGTGTCAAGAAAACTTAAAGAACAATTATTCTCCAATTCGTATGTAAATTTTAATCTAGAGTGATAACCATTGAAAACATCCAAAACTCATCAATCCCCGACCTAGGAACTATCGCGAAAATGTCATGTACGTATCTTTTAAAAAAGAAAATATGAAAACTGAGTAACCGCAAACAATGTGTTTTCAAATCCTTCATAACAATGTCAGCTAAAATAGGAGAAAGAGGAGAACCCATCGGACTGCCGAAGATTTGCTCATAAACTTGACCATTGAACGTAAAACTAGTAGAACTTAGAATTAAATCCACAGCTAGCAAGAATTGAGGAAGGCTGAGACTAGTTTTTGTGGAGATGCAATTCCACCTCTTTTCAATAGCTCTAAGTACAAGATCTTTAGGAATATTTGTGAAAAGAGAGGTGACATCCAAAGATATCAAAACATTATTCTCCCCAATTCTTACGTCTTTAATTAGTTCTACGAAAGACCAACCATCTTTAATATAAGACTCAGGTTTAGGAACAGATTTTTTCAAGATTTTATGTAAAAGATTGGCCATATTATATAAAGGACTCTCCAAAGTAGAAACAATAATCCGTAGTGGTGAGCCATCTTTATGAATCTTCGGAAGTCCGTAACAACGTGGGAGGTTCCCATTAGTACAATTAAGTTGGTTAAAAACGTGTTCACTAATAATGTTCATGCTAAACCAAGACTTGGCCAAATCTTTAATTTTAGACGTTATTTTTCCTATAGGGTCCTTTTTAAGTTTTTTATACGTAGAACTATCATTGAGTAAGACAGTCATCTTCTCAACATATGTATTTCTATCCATAATAACCGTGACCTGGCCCTTATCAGCCTTGGTAACAAAAACATCATCATTATTCCGAAGAAATCTTTTGCAAAATTTAAATTCTTGTAATGTGATCCTGTCAATGCAATTAGTATGTTTATTTTTTCGCAGAAATTTAAATAAAGAATTAGAGATACGGCTACGCGCTTCCTCAACAATATCTTCAGACATTTGGAAGATGTTGAATTTAAAGTTTTTAATAACGTCCACAACAGAATTTACACCGGTCTTTTTTGTCATACATATCAATAGGAAGAGCGAACCTGTCACTGAGACTAAGGAACTTTAATACTCTATCCGGAATTTGTTTATTACTGGTGTTAACAATCCATTTTTTATAGTTAAACTTGGGCACAGAATTATAAATAGGATTCTGTGCGGCCATAACAGAATTAAACTTATTAATTAATTTAAACTTTGTTGTGTGGTCATGAGTACGAAAATAGGTTAGTATTAAAACTGAAAAAATTATTAACCAAAAAATCCGGTAAGATCTCACAGAGTGTGTTCTCAATATTAGTAATCTTAGAACGTAAAAAACAAAGGTTACAGTTAGCATCTCGTTAATTTCAAAATTGAGAAACTTCCGCTGTATGCGTTTTTTAAAAAGAGGTGGTCCCACCATTTCACCTGTGGGCGTATATTCATTTAATAGTCAATCCAAAAACAAATCCTGTTATCAATTCTTTGAAATTGAATGATAGCATATTTTCATAACGAGTTTCGTTAGAGGGACTTTCAGGACATTGATTTATTTTTGGAACCGTGTACGATGAGTGCAACTCGCAGAACGCGCTTCAGTGTATTGATGTACGAGAGAATACCTATAACGTGTATATACGCTTCAAACTTATTATAGAATACATATAGAAAAAAGGTGAAAAACTCGCAAAAGAATTTTATGATTTGGACGTAACATCAGTATAAGAAAGAAGAATGAGTTTAACATATAAACTGACATGTTTCGCGATGGAGCACAATTTCGAAGGCGATTATTTCTCAGACATTCGTGCTAATATTTGTGGATCTGTAAGAATTCAATGTTGGAAGATTTATCGTGAAGAAAGTGGTGGTACTGCGAAACGGGCTTAATCTCCATTTTTGGAAGTCTTGTATCATGGAATCTTTTTACAAAATAACAAGTCTCCAAATTCTTGGTTGATAACGATCGTCACGCATTGCACGGAAGATAAGATTATTATTGTGTACAGCACACACACACACACGCGCGCGCGCACACATGCACACACACAACGCAATAGAACCGTACCCTTCCGTGCTGAATTTCGAGGGAGGAAGAAAGGGTCAATTTTTTCAAATGGAAACTCCATACAAAATAACACCAATCGATAAAGCTTGAAAAGACGAATCCAACGACCTATATTTTTATATGCTTATAGTGAAAATTACTGCCGCTGTGAATTTTTGAAAATAGCCTCGTAAGGTATCAATCATAAAAAATTTGCAGCGGCCATAATTTTCACGACAAGCATATAAAAATATAAGTCGTTGGATTCGTCTCTTCAAACCCTATCGATTCGTATTATTTTTGTATGGGGTTTCCATTTGAAAAAATTGACCCCCTCCCTTCCCCCCCTCGAAATTCAGCACGGAAGGGTTCGGTTCTATTGCGCGGAAAATCATCTAGAAGTAAAGCCATTGAGAGATCTTTTTTGATCTTTCGTCTAGCTTTAATAGTTTCCGAGATATCGGCCTGGACAGATTAAATCGAACACCCGTATATACAGGGTGTCGCAGAATTGTTCAATTTTTTGCGACTTCTATCTTTGTCCGGAAACTTTTCGACGGCAGTGTATACATATACAGTACCGTGCAAAAGTTTGCGTACTTTTGATTTTTTTTACTTAACTTGGTTTTACGCCATCTGACGTATCTTTGTGAAAAATGATCGCAGAGCGATGTTCAAAAAAGCGTTTTAAAGCTTAAATTCTCAGATTTTGAATGCTTTAAGGCTCGTTTAGATGATGCTAATACCGGCGGCGGAATACAGTTTTGTAGAAAAGAGACCTTGAAATGCACTCCTCACTTCAAATTGTCATAACTTAGTAAAAAAAAATGGTAGCATAATGATTAAAAAAGCATTTTAAAAAGAAAATGTTATATTTTATGATACAATTAATAAAATTTGGAGAATAAATTTCGTTCTCCCTGTGCACGCCATCAAAGTTGGTTTATTCTTTAATTTTGCAAGGTCCATTTTAAATTAGCACCGTTTGTGTATCTTCGCAGAGAAACGAACTTTGAAGCATTTGAAAATCGAAAGCTGAGGATTTAAGCTTTAAGAAGCGTTTCTCTGCAAAGATTTTGCTACAAACGGCGCTAATTTAAAATGGACCTTGCAAAATTGAAAAATAAACCAACTTTGATGGCGTGCACAGGGAGAACGAAATTTATTCTCCAAATTTTCCTCTTTAAAATGCTTTTTTAATCATTACGCTACCATTTTTTTCCACTGAGTTATGACAATTTGAAGTGAGGAGTGCATTTTAAGGTCTCTTTCAGCCGCCGGTATTAGCATTATCCAAACGAGCCTTGAAGCATTCGAAAGCTGAAAGTTTAAGCTTCAAAACGCTTATTTAAACATTGCTCTGCGATCATTCTTCACAAAGATATATCAGATGGCGTAAAACCAAGTTAAGTCAAAAAAATCAAAAGTACGCCAAATTTTGCATGGTACTGTACATATATAAATATATATATATATATTGTATATATAGTGTGTTTTTTAAATTGACATACCTAAATATCACGAAAACTACGCATTTTTGGAAAAAAGTTTGAAACTATAACGGCCTAGCTGCCTTTTATGAATTGAACTCGGACTTAGCTCGCCGGATCAGGGTTTGATGGGAGGCCCAGAAACAATAATTAGGATTTTATTTAACACACACAGATGTTTATTCGTTATTACAGCAAGTTTGAGACGAATACAGACCGCGAAACTAGCAGCGGCGCGATATTACATGGAGACAGGCGCGATATCTTATACGGATGTGCAAGTGCACACGGCGCAGTATTACTATCTGTGTTAGCGCACACGGCGCGAGAGTTACATGGGACGGACACGCTATTTACAATGTGGGCAAGTGTACACGACTCCGACACTTATAATACACGCAGGGGCGCAAGGCGCAATATATAAGCAATGCGAGTGTACGCGGTGCGGTATCTTATACGGGGCCGGACGCGATATTTACAAGTGGCGCGAGTGCGCCCGGCGCAGTCCTAATTTCTGCGTGAAGGCGCGCAGCGCGGTAGTTACATGTAGACGGACGCGGTAGTTACAATGTGTGCAAGTGCACGCGACTCGACATTTAGCATAGACGCAGGGACGCAAGACGCGGTACATAAAAGCACGCGGCGCGGTATCTAATATAGAGACGGACGCGATATTTACAATGCGCGAGCGTACCCGGTGCGGTATTTAAACGCGGCGCGGGTCTAGATGGGGACGGGCGCGTTAGATTGCAAAAGGTGGGATGTGCATATGAGGAACGGTCGGTCCGGTGCAAGCGGGCCGATCGTTTGGTTTTGAAATACCCGGAGCTCCGGTGACAAGATCGCTTGTCACGAGGCCGAGATCCCTCGACCACGTTTTGCCGTTGCGACCGGGACGGGAGTTCGGGTGGCTACCAAGACTACTTGGTCGAGGCCCAGATCTCTGGACCCCGTTTGTGTGCCGCCCTAGGAAGTGCTGGTGAGGATGGCTTCACTTCGAGAGCAGCGGATCGTGCGGGTCTCGAATTGAAACGGAACGAAAAAGGCGAGTTTTCGGCCGCGACGCCGCTCTTTATACCCCTCCGGAGCGGTTTCGGTGGGGAGGCTGGCCCCCGTACGGGCCACGCGGCGGTCGGAGCGGGGCGAGATACGCGTGCTCGACCGTGGCGGTGATCGGCTCCCGTCGGCTTTCGTCGGGCTTCCGACGGGGTATCGGTGCCGCGAGCTTGTTGCTCGGGCGCGCGATAATTATGTTTGATTAAAAAAAGGTGGGCGCACTGCGCCCTATCTTCGCCCGACGGGTGATCGGTCGGGCGGAATCCGGCGGGTGGTAGCCGGGAGACGATGCATTCGTAGGGTGCATCGTTACAAAACAAAAGTTTTGTTTTAGGGGGAAAACAACATTACTTATTTTTTATTTGCACATTTTCAGGGTTATTTCAAGATCAACTTAATTTTTTTTAAAGAGGAACTTATAATTTTTTAATGGCATCTTATTTTATGTAAAAAAAAAATCTAAAACATTTTTTATTTATAATATTTTTTGCCTTATATTTTTTTGAGATATTTAAGGAAAACGATAACTATTTCAATTATTTAACGTCTATATAACGTGTATATAAAAGTCTTTGCAGAGACTTACGATATCTCGATAATTATTTATCGGAGGGAAAAGATATAGGACCAGCTGGTTACCCGGGTTTCGCTCCGGAGGACCTCTCGCCCCTTTGTAGACATTTGTGCATAAAATTTGAAATTTATAGATGTTTGTTACTTAAAACCAATGAAATTATAATGCTTCTTTGTATATAGCATTTTTCGTTTTATAAATTGTTTCTGTTTTTTAAAAATTGGTTTTGTGATATGTGTAAAAAAGAAAACAGTTTTTAAAAGCGAAATTCGAAATATAACATTTAATAAAGAAAAAAGAGAAGATTGTAGTGAAAAAAATAACGCGAAAAATATCTATGACTTAATATTTATAGATTATCAACATAAATTATAATTTTAAACAATAAGCAAAACCCGTTCGTAATTACCCCAGCTACGATTCGGCATTGCCCCGCGTGCGGCAGGTAACTCCGAATGGCAAGGTTTTGCTTTTTGTTTAAAATTGTTCATTTTGAAAATTTATAAATATTAATTATTGTAATTTAAAGCCAAATAACTGGAATATTATTAAAAATAACTTCTATAATTGATAAATAATCGTCGGCTTTATTTAACTTTTTCCTTAGATGTTCGCAATTCTTCCACTCTCCCATACCCTTAAAATTTTTTTTGTTAATAAATTTATTGTGGAATAAGGAAGCAAAAGTTATCTTTTTTAAAGTAATTGTTGGGTTGAGTATAAGAACTGAAAGAAAAATATATAGGAATTAATTCGCAAGGAGATACAAAGGGTTCTGTAATTCACCCCTAAATCCAGATCTACCCCTTTAGCGGTTGATTATGACAAAATCCTGAATTATTTTTTTAAGCATTTGTATGGGTAACCTTTGTAAGCAAAAAGCAAGTCGATATCTCATCGGGCCTAGTGTCCTACAGTTATCATTGCGTATCGCGTTATTAGATGGTAGTCCGATGTCGCGTATTATTATTTGGCGTTGCTTATCCCAGAAATCGTTTGCGTCATTATTTGCGTGTGGACATTATTTTGCGTTATTCATTGCCGCGCGTTATTCGCGTTCCAGTATTGCTTTTCGTTATTCGAGTTCAATATTATCCGTACAAAATTACCTTTTACAAAAAGGTAAAAAAAGGACGCCAAGCACGCGTGGTGTACCTTGAAAAAGTCGAAGGAGTTATCTTTGTACCCCGAAAAAATCGAAATAATATCTTTACCTTGAAAAAATCGAGGTAATATATTTATTACAAAAAAAAATGATATCTTTAAATTGCGCCAATTAAATATTGTGACGTGACATAGTCACGTCCACCGCCCAGACGTAGGCTCGGCCGAGGGGAAAGCCGGGGATGGTGTCTTATCTATTTTGCGAAGTGTATGCGGGTCATAGGTGGAGCGCGGCGAGCGCCGCGCGGGTGGTCAGTCAGCCACCAGTTGTAACGACCTATATGTCGCGACGAGGGAGAAACCAAGCGTCGGCGGGGACCGAACGGAGCAGCACGCCGACAACCGAGGCCCGTCGGGCCCGCCGCCGGGCCCGCCGCCGGGCCGTCCCGCGGTCCCGCAAAGAGCGGCGAGACCCCCGAGGCCGCCACAACGAGGAAGCCAGGGGCGCGCCGCCACGCTTTAAGTGAAGGACGCAACGTCGCTACTGTAGTGAGGACGTGCGACCCCGGACGCCGCAGCCGGGGACTTGGACTGCACCGGTCAGTGGCCAAGGCCTGGCCAGCCTGGCGCACATGCATTGGACTCGGAGAGTCCCGACCGATACCGCTAGTGAAACAAGGCGAGGAGCACCCCAGTCAAAAGTCCCGCGGGCGAGCGGCAGGCGTCACGTGGGACGTCGTGAGCGGCGAGGGCAGCGCGAAGAGCGGATCGGCGGAGCTGAGCGGCCGCGGGGGGCCGCGCATGCGCGGGGACCCAACGCGGTCCGAACCGGCGAACGACTCGGCACTGTCGTGCCAGCTAGCGAGGGGACTGCATCCCGGAGCCGAGACGAGTCCGCCCCGACGAAGCAGCAGCCTCGAGCAACAGACTGTAAGACTGTCACCCCGGTATCTCGTCGCGTTCCGTGTGCGACCTCGGCCTCCGCCTCATCCTAATTACCTTTGAGTTACCTGTGCACGTACGTTGCCCCGTGCAAGGAAAATTGTTCGATACCTAGAGTACCTATTACCTTGAGACGCGGACAAAGGAGGCCGGCCGAGGGAGCACACTGTTTTGAGTTTGCGTATAAGCCCTCCTCGGGGACCAGTGCGGCCGACAGCGCGCGCGCGTGCGTGTGTGTGTATGTGTGTGTGTGTGTGTGTGTGTGTGTGTTGTGTGTGTGTGTGTGTGTGTGTGTGTGGGGAACTTTCCGTGCACGGTTGCGTCGGGCGTATCGCGCGTGTCGGATGCGTCCGGCAGGGTGAGGCCGTTGCGTCGGAAGTTTCCACGGAATCGCGGAATTGCGAGGGTTATAGTGTCGTTTCGCGAATCGGGAATGAGAGTGTCGCGGAAAGTGTCGTGATCGTCTCGCGAACGTCGTAAAACGTGTCGGGAGAACAGGGTCTCGCGAACGTCGTAAAGCGTATCGGGAGAAGGTTAGCGTCCCGCGAACGCCGTGGGGCGTGTCGGGGACGATTGTCGCGATTACTGCGTCGCGGGCGGCCGAAGAATGTCGCGTGGGTTTTTGCCGCGCATTCGCTGGGGCCACCGCGAACACGAGTGCGTGTAGAGTCCCGCGAACGTCGTGAGACGTGTTCGGGGAAGTCTGGTTAGCGTCCCGCGAACGCCGTGGGGCGTGTCGGGGACGATTGTCGCGATTATTGCGTCGCGGGCGGCCGAGGAATGTCGCGCGGGTTTTTGCCGCGCATTCGCTGGGGCCGCCGCGAACGCGGGCGCGGGTGGAGTTCCGCGAGCCTTGGTCTTTCGGGTTTCGTGTATGCGGTGTGAGTAAGTTGCGAATATCGTCTTTCGTGTTTTGAGTGCGTGGTATGAGTGAGTCGCGAATATACGTTTCTCCGCGTTCCGGGTGTGTTGTATGAGTGAGTCGCGAATGTGAGTCGGTTATTCTATGCTTCCTTTGTTACTTTTTTCCGCAAATATACCTATGACTTTTTACATATAATTGAGTGTGCTGATTGCGTTGTGCCGCCCCTCCCTTTTCTCAGAGTATTAAACTCGCCTCGCGCCCTGAGTGGACGTACGTGTCCGGGCGATCGCGTTAAGATTAAGATTACGAAAACGTGGTGCGCGTATTCGCACCTGGCGCCCAAGCTTTGGTGTTGTCTCGCGGATGTTTACGCGGAAATCGGCCTACCTGAATACCTCGCGAGTTTACCGAGAAATTACCTGCCTGTCTGGCTACCTCGCGAAAATCGGGAGATTATCCGTGTATCCGTATGTCTCGCGTACCTATTGGAAAATATCTACCTATCTGAATGCCTCGCGAAAATCCGGATGTTACCTATCTATCTTATACCTCGGAGAACACTTGCTGGAATACCTCGCGAATACCTCGGGATTACCTGCTGGAATACTTCGCGAATATCGTGGAGATTAACTATCGGAATACCTCGCGACTACCTCTATGAGTCTTGGCCGATCTGAGTACCTCGCGGATACCTACGATCTGATTACCTCGCGGATATCTTTGTCTTACCTCTCCACCTAATATCGGTGGCTAATTTGCAGCCGCGCCTCCTCGGCGGGCGAGACCGAGGAAAAACGGGTTGCAATATATATTATATCGAAAAATAACTATTGTTCTTTTAAAAAATGTATTCCCATTGAAGTGAAAAAATTAATATAAATTGTGAAAAATTTTAGTGAAAAAAACGGCGCTGCTACCCAGTGAGAAATGATAAATTGAAAACACGTCGATTGGATATCGAAATGTCGAAACAATATAAAATCGATCCTCAAATCAATTTCGATATTCAGGTGTCCGCGGTTTGGAGATTCATCGATATCGATCGATATCGATCGACATCGAAACGATATTATTCGATGTCAAACGAAATGTTATTTCTAGATGACGTCAAATATATCCTATAAGCCAGTAAAGTAGAAAAATAAGCTTGGGGGCCTATTACGGTTCTTGAAACGAAGTAAAAATTACAAAAGTGAACAGATTTACTGTAAATCTGTTCACTTTTGTAATTTTTACCTCGTTTCAAGAACCGTAATACTTGCTACTGCTTACCAACGTAATACAATAAAATACCATATAAAATCAATAAATAAACCAAACTTGTCAATTTAAATAAGAAATTAAATTTCAAACTTTTTTATTTATATGAATAATATATCCAAAAAGTATGCAAATCTTTAATAAAATTACAAGGTAGATCTATAAAATAAAATAAAATACGTTTTTAATGTAACAAATCAAAAAGTAAAACTAGCACTATCTAGAAAAATAGATCTTCATACAGAACAATAACAGAGAATTATACATATTGTAAGATCTTAATAAGTACACATAATAAGCATACCCATAATTCTGCATTATTACTATAGATTCTTTACTGAAATTATATTACAGGTGGAAAAATATAATATGAATGGTTTCTATTCATTATAGCTAGTGACTTGGCACAATACATTAAAGAACAAAAGTATAAACAAGCCTGCTGGTAAAATACGTACAGTATATTCGTATATTGATCTTTCATTTAGAATTTGCGTAAATTAAAATGTATACAAAACTGCAAAAGTAAAATGCACCGCATTCTTTTCAGTGGAAATTTGTGTTAGGATTTATTTTGTTTATTCAAATCGCAATGTAAATTGTAATGAAACGTAAATCACTAAACTAATAAAAATTTATGTAAAATTGTAGCTCTATAACTACATAAGCTACAGCTAAATTTAGACATTATATACGCTTTTCTTTAGGTTTGGTGATTTTAGATTTATCCACCTTTGGTGAATTATTCGGTTTTCTTGCCACGAAGAGTCCCATCTGCTTGTGTGCGCCATGGAGCATTGGCCAGCCAAGAACCTGCAATCTTTTCAGCCGCAGCCATATCTTCTGCTTCAAAATATAACAGTAGTGCACCTAAACATTGTAAATGAATCCATCATGTACTAATTAGTCACAAAAATACCTGGCAACACCTTCAGTACTTTTGCTCACCTAGAATAAGTTCCCATGTCTTCAGTACTTCAAACTTTTGTTTTCTCTTGGCTCCTTGTAAGCTGAATTTACTTGCCACATCGTTGCTAACAACATTTCGTAATAATTTCCTCACCGAACTGTCCAGAGTATTTTTGTCCACAAATCTTCCAAGATATATACTCTGCAAAAAGAAATAAAAAATTAATACATAATTTATTTAAAACGTAGATATTACCTTTGTCAAGCACATAAGATGAAAAACTTACTCCCGCTGATAAATTTGCATCATCAGCTAACAATGTTTCCAAAGTATGTAGCTCTTGTTCAGATTGAACCGGAAGTGAAGGGAATCCTGTGGGATTTATAAATATTTTACGACCGTTTCTGCACACTGAGAAAAATACTTGAATAATTGCTGAAAGGTGTAATATTTCACAAAAAAAATGGTTGAATAATTATTAATATACCATAAATTTGAACTCGATTTCTTTGTCAAAAATATAAAAAAGTTAATATAAATTCGTGATATTTAATAGTAAATAATGTACATACATGACTGCTATAGCAGAAATATCATCAATTCTTAAAAAATTATGTGTATATTAAAGCTAATGTTTTTATATTTAAAAAATTTATATTAATTATTAATGTAAGTATATTCATTAATACTCACATACAAATCATACTGACAAATTCAATAATATTTGGTGAATCTCAATATACCATGTATTAATTATGAAGAAATATTTATTAGGACCGCGGATACAAAAAATTCTTACATTTAGAACAAAGCAGGTATATGAACTATTAATATACAGTTCTTTCCGTGTTAAAATGGAATTTTGCAAAAATGTTTCTGAAATATTACATGCCGAGTAGGTTACGTATCCGACTTACGTTTACAACTTTATCGCAGGAATCGTATCCCCTATTTTTTTATTATAGGAGAAAAAGGGAAAACCGTGATAAAAAAAGGGAAATTTTAATTTTAATTTTAATTCAATAGTAAAAAACGTTTAAATCATACGTTTAAATCAAAACACTACAATAATAAAAAGTAATAAACTGCGCTTCGACGCTTAACCACTTGTGTCATCGACATATAGAATGGACTATTGATGGCAGTGCAATGCAAGAAACAAAATTGTTAAAAAAAAATTAATAACAATTAAGGAAAATCGCGTATTGTCGCAAATATTTGCTCAATCACTATATGTTATTGCAAGAACGTTTTTCTACAGTAAGAATCGCTCTTTGCTACGTTCAACAGTTAAATATATCAAATAATCAATAACAATTGAAACATATTCTAATATCAAATCGATGAAAAAACAGTTTAAATATAATGTTAAAAAATATATATACATATACATATGTATATGTATACATAGATATACTTAATCTTCTTTTTAATTAATTATATCTCAAAAATAATAAAAAGCCCATCAGTGGCCGGTAATAATAAACCTACGATACAATCGTTCCCTCCCCCCCCGAGAACATGACATTCGACCATGTACACAGGAGTACGTTTCACTGCTGGTATAATACATAGCGAATATATGAACCCTGTTATCGGAAACAGTAGTTATATATATATATATATATATATATATATATATATATATATATATATATATATATATATATATATATATATATACAGGGTGTTTGAAACAAAAGTACCCAGCCGAAAAATGGGGTAGATTGGGTCAAACCGAGACGAAAAGTCATGTACCATTTTGCAAGATTCGCAATAGTTAACGAATTATTAATTGATACGTTTGAGCAAATGAGCGCATGAGAAGCGGTAGGCCGAACTCAGCAGACATGTAAAATAACATTTAATACCATAAAATTGTATTTTACGTGTCTGCCGAGTTCGGCTTACCGCTTCTCATGCGCTCATTTGCTCAGACGTATTAATTAATAATTCGTTAACTATTGCGAATCTTGCAAAATGGTACATGACTTTTCGTCTCGGTTTGACCCAATCTACTCCCAATTTTTGGCTGGGTACTTTTGTTTCAAACACCCTGTATATATGTGAGTTTTTATGCTCAGGCTATATATAAATCGCGTAAAAAAACTTTGCGCAAAAAAGCCGCGTAAAACTGTACTTTTGGAAGATACTTACAGGCCTATCATCATCCTCTGCCATCGTGTCAAATCCACGTCGTATCAATCCACTACTTAACACTAATTCCAGTCACTGAATTTTATAAAGCTCGGCAGCGTACTCACTCTTCGTTTTCGTAACTTATAGACACTTATAAATTGCAAACAGGTCGAAACAAGTCGAGGGCAGTCGAGAGCGACTCAGGAGTCGTGCGACAGGACAGACGAGGCGAAAACAAATAGCGATCGGTGCCGCGCGTTGGGCGCGTTCAGCAGAACTAGAGTCGCGTTGGGCGCGTTCAGCACAACTGGAGTCTCTAGAAGTCAGAGTCTGGCCACACAGCGGTTGTTCTGAACGCGCCCAAAATAAGCTCTGTTACACGGCGGTTTATAATCGTTTAATAACTATCATATACTATGCGATCTCTAAAATTATTCTTCTTTTGATTATGATCAGTTAAATATAATCCTTTTTTTATACTTAAATTACATAAATTTCTAGTATATATATGTATATATATTAAATTTATATATATGTCGTAGGGTGAATTCCAGGACCATTTTATATATTAGCTGGTTAGTTCCAGGACATTTTGTAACTTTGAGGTCGGGCATGGAAAATTTTTATGTCGTGTGTTTATTTACAGGACCGTCCTGGAAATACCCAAATATATCATTCGATAAATTCCAGGACCCTCCTCAGGACCGTCCTGGAAGTATGGAAGATATATAATTCGGTAACTTCCAGGTCCCGACCTGGAAGTGTGGAAAATAACGTCTATTAAGCTGACACAGCCACTTTAGCATAATCGAACAAAACATATACAGAAATTTAGTGCTTTTTTGTTGCTAATTTGTTGCTCTATTTGGGATTTTGTTGCTGCAGCCATTTCGGAAAAAACAGTGGCTGTGCTAGTTTAAGTTTAAGTTAGCACAGCCACATAAAAAAAAACATAAATTAAAAAACAGGGTCACATTTATTTAGTGCTATTTTGTTGCTAATTTGTTGCTCCATTCCCACATCCGTTGCACCACCCCTACCATGAGAAAACTACCCCTAATTAATCCCATCTAGCACAACACTGTCAAAATTCCAATTTCAAGAAATATCTCGACGGATTATATTATTTTGATTTTGTTGCTTTACATTTTCATCAATCCCGATTTTGTTGCTCCACCCCTATCATCAGAAAACTACCCCCCGAAACTCCTATTTAGCACAACACCTTACAGCTTGAATTTTTAAGACATTCTCGACGGATTATATTATTTTGATTTTGTTGCTTCACATTTTCATCAATCCCGATTTTGTTGCTCCACCCCAATCATCAGAAAACTACCCCCCGATACTCCTATCTAGCACAACACCTTACAGCTCGAATTATTAAGACATTCTCGACGAATTATATTATTTTGATTTTGTTGCTTTACATTTTCATCAATCCCGATTTTGTTGCTCCAACCCTACCATCAGAAAACTACCCCCCGATACTTCTATCTAGCACAACACCTTACAGTTCGAATTATTAAGACATTCTCGACGAATTATATTATTTTGATTTTGTTGCTTCTCATTTTCATCAATCCCGATTTTGTTGCTCCACCCCTATCATCAGAAAACTACCCCCCGATACTCCTATCTAGCACAACACCTTACAGCTCGAATTATTAAGACATTCTCGACGAATTATATTATTTTGATTTTGTTGCTTCACATTTTCATCAATCCCGATTTTGTTGCTCCACCCCTATCATCAGAAAACTACCCCCCGATACTCCTATCTAGCACAACACCTTACAGCTCGAATTATTAAGACATTCTCGACGAATTATATTATTTTGATTTTGTTGCTTCACAATTTTATCAATCCCGATTTTGTTGCTCCATCCCTACCATCAGAAAACTACCCCCCGATACTCCTATCTAGCACAACACCTTACAGCTCGAATTATTAAGACATTCTCGACGAAATATATTATTTTGATTTTGTTGCTTCACATTTTCATCAATCCCGATTTTGTTGCTCCACCCCTATCATCAGAAAACTACCCCCCGATACTCCTATTTAGCACAACACCTTACAGCACGAATTATTAAGACATTCTCGACGAATTATATTATTTTGATTTTGTTGCTTCACATTTTCATCAATTCCGATTTTGTTGCTCCACCCCTATTATCAGAAAACTACCCCCCCCCCGATACTCCTATCTAGCACAACACCTTACAGCACGAATTATTAAGACATTCTCGACGAATTATATTATTTTGATTTTGTTGCTTCTCATTTTCATCAATCCCGATTTTGTTGCTCCACCCCTATTATCAGAAAATTACCCCCCGATACTCCTATCTAGCACAACACCTTACAGCTCGAATTATTAAGACATTCTCGACGAATTATATTATTTTGATTTTGTTGCTTTACAATTTTATCAATCCCGATTTTGTTGTTTCACCCCTACCATCAGAAAACTACCCCCCGATACTCCTCTATCTAGCACCACACCTTACAGTTCGAATTATTAAGACATTCTCGACGAATTATATTATTTTGATTTTGTTGCTTCTTATTTTCATCAATCCCGATTTTGTTGCTCCACCCCTATCATCAGAAAACTACCCCCCGATACTCCTATCTAGCACAACACCTTACAGCTCGAATTATTATGACATTCTCGACAAATTATATTATTTTGATTTTGTTGCTTCACATTTTCATTAATCCCGATTTTGTTGCTTCACCCCTATCATCAGAAAACTACCCCCCGATACTCCTATCTAGCACAACACCTTACAGCTCGAATTTTTAAGACATTCTCGACGGATTATATTATTATGATTTTGTTGTTTCACATTTTCATCAATCCCGATTTTGTTGTTCCACCCCTATCATCAGAAAACTACCCCCCGATACTCTTATTTAACACAACACCTTACAGCTTGAATTTTTAAGACATTCTCGACGAATTATATTATTTTGATTTTGTTGCTTCACATTTTCATCAATCCCGATTTTGTTGCTCCACCCATATCATAACAAAACTACCCCCCGACACTCCTATCTAGCACAACACCTTACAGTTCAAATTTTTAAAACATTTTCGACGAATTATATTATTTTGCAATACAAAGGAAATAGCCATACGGTCCAAGCTTGGATCTTAGGCAGCTCAATATAATTATTTTCAATATGCATTTAAAACGCGTATTTTCCAAACTATTATACTGCGCGCTGATTATTTGTCGGACTTAAAACACAGCTATTGTTGGAACATTAGAATAAAAATTCGAGTTGTAAGGTGTTGTGCTAGATAGGAGTATCGGGAGGTAGTTTTCTGATGATAGGGGTGGAGCAACAAAATTGGGATTGATGAAAATGTGAAGCAACAAAATTAAAATAATATAATCCGTCGAGAATGTCTTAATAATTCGAGCTGTAAGGTGTTGTGCTAGATAGGAGTATCGGGGGGTAGTTTTCTGATGATAGGGGTGGAGCAACAAAATCGGGATTGATGAAAATGTGAAGCAACAAAATCAAAATAATATAATTCGTCGAGAATGTCTTAATAATTCGAACTGTAAGGTGTGGTGCTAAATAGGAGTATCGGGGGGTAGTTTTCTGATGGTAGGGGTGGAGCAACAAAATCGGCATTGATAAAATTGTGAAGCAACAAAATCAAAATAATATAATTCGTCGAGAATGTCTTAATAATTCGAGCTGTAAGGTGTTGTGCTAGATAGGAGTATCGGGGGGTAGTTTTCTGATGATAGGGGTGGAGCAACAAAATCGGGATTAATGAAAATGAGAAGCAACAAAATCAAAATAATATAATTCGTCGAGAATGTCTTAATAATTCGAGCTGTAAGGTGTTGTGCTAGATAGGAGTATCGGGGGGTAGTTTTCTGATGGTAGGGGTGGAGCAACAAAATCGGGATTGATGAAAATGAGAAGCAACAAAATCAAAATAATATAATTCGTCGAGAATGTCTTAATAATTCGTGCTGTAAGGTGTTGTGTTAGATAGGAGTATCGGGGGGTAGTTTTCTGATGATAGGGGTGGAGCAACAAAATCGGGATTGATAAAAATGTGAAGCAACAAAATCAAAATAATATAATTCGTCGAGAATGTCTTAATAATTCGAGTTGTAAGGTGTTGTGCTAGATAGGAGTATTGGGGGGTAGTTTTCTGATGGTAGGGGTGGAGCAACAAAATCGGGATTGATGAAAATGAGAAGCAACAAAATTAAAATAATATAATTCGTCGAGAATGTCTTAATAATTCGAACTGTAAGGTGTGGTGCTAGATAGGAGTATCGGGGGGTAGTTTTCTGATGGTAGGGGTGGAGCAACAAAATCGGGATTGATGAAAATGAGAAGCAACAAAATCAAAATAATATAATTCGTCGAGAATGTCTTAATAATTCGAGCTGTAAGGTGTTGTGCTAGATAGGAGTATCGGGGGGTAGTTTTCTGATGATTGGGGTGGAGCAACAAAATCGGGATTGATGAAAATGTGAAGCAACAAAATCAAAATAATATAATCCGTCGAGAATGTCTTAAAAATTCAAGCTGTAAGGTGTTGTGCTAAATAGGAGTTTCGGGGGGTAGTTTTCTGATGATAGGGGTGGAGCAACAAAATCGGGATTGATGAAAATGTAAAGCAACAAAATCAAAATAATATAATCCGTCGAGATATTTCTTGAAATTGGAATTTTGACAGTGTTGTGCTAGATGGGATTAATTAGGGGTAGTTTTCTCATGGTAGGGGTGGTGCAACGGATGTGGGAATGGAGCAACAAATTAACAACAAAATAGCACTAAATAAATGTGACCCTGTTTTTTAATTTATGTTTTTTTTTTATGTGGCTGTGCTAACTTAAACTTAAGCTAGCACAGCCACTGTTTTTTCCGAAATGGCTGCAGCAACAAAATCCCAAATAGAGCAACAAATTAGCAACAAAAAAGCACTAAATTTCTGTATATGTTTTGTTCGATTATGCTAAAGTGGCTGTGTCAGCTTAATAGACGTTGAAAAATATATAATTTGATGAATTCCAGGACCCATCCTGGAAGTATGGAAAATATATAATTTGATTAATTCCAGGACCCGTCCTGGAATTTATCAAATTATACAGGGTGTACCAGACCTCGCGTATCACCCGTTAATGGCAGATTCCTGAGATAATTTGGAGACAAAAATCTTAATGCCAAAATGTCGAGGCTGCCAAATGTCGTCCCGATAATCGTCGGTCTTGCGAACAGTGTACAAAGAAATAAAGTGATTAATAATTTCAAATATTTCTATCGAGTTGAGTAAAGTGTGGAAGTGCTGTTTTGACATGCAACGTCCCTGAGTGCGTAAAATTTTGACAAGCACACTAGTAAACTTTGAACCTTTTCCGTTTAAACACTGTAGCAGCCTCGACATTTTGGCATTAGGATTTTTGTCTCCAAATGATCTCAGAAATCTACCATTAACGGGTGATACGCGAGGTCTGGTACACCCTGTATATTTTTTATACTTCCAGGACGGGACCTGGAAGTTACCGAATTATATATCTTCTATACTTTTAGGATGGTCCTGAGAAGGGTCCTGGAATTTATCGAATGATATATTTGCCCCTTTGAAATACTTAAATCCCTTTTATTTGAAACATTTTTTATGATAGTGCTTCTTTATTGCCAGCTTGACAGAGTTAGCCCCCCCCCCCCCCAAATGGATTATTGATAGTTTTTTTTTTACCAATCGTTTGGTGGTTGATTGGTAGTATTTGGTACCGTATTCAAAAAGATTGGTAGTTTCTCGTTTTTTTAGGAAATCGAAAACAAATTTTTTATCTTTTCTTAACCCCCCTACTTTGACTGTGGTAATTTTTTTTTTAAATCGATTGGCGATTGATTGGCAATGTTTAGTACCGCATTAAAAACTTTTGGTGGTTTTGCGTTTCTTTAGGAAATCGAAAAAAACAAATTTTTGATCTTTTTTTAGCCCCCCACTTTGACTGTGGTAATTTTTTTTTTTTAAATCGATTGGCGATTGATTGGCAGTGTTTGGTACCGCATTGAAACCTTTTGGTGGTTTCGCGTTTTAAAAGGAAAGAAATAATTGTCAACAAATTTTTAACCTTCTTTAGCGCCTCCACTTTGACTGTTGGGAATTTTAAGTTCTTTTTTACCAATTGTTTAGTGGTTGATTGGTAATATTAAGAGCTGTAAGTTATTGAAAATTTTATTTTAAAGCCTTGTGTCCACGATGCTAGAACTGTGTCCGAGTTTCGGTTTAAGCCAATAAAACTGCTACTTTTCTGTAAAAGCTGCAAGTTGATTGGCTTAAACCAAAACTCGGGCGCAGTTCTAGCATCGTGGACACAAGGCTTAACACTCCAAAAAATTGTTTTGTACGTTAATGAATAGGGATGTTTCCAGTTACGTATAGTGACGATTGCACACATTGTGGGCATTCAGGAGCGCAACCGCTATCTATGTACAGTCGGTCGCAAAAAGGTTGCAACACTTTTTTTTGGATGGGTTTTGGAACGCAGAAATATTTTGAGACGGCAAACAACTCTCTAGGTGCGTTTAGTGAGTGAGTGGTTCAGACAGCTGTCAGCCTGACAGAAAACTATATACAGGGTATGCACATACTAAAAGATGAAACAAGACATCGTATTATAACGTTTTTTTGCAATAATTTTATTTAATAATAAAAAAATATAAATGTAAGTAATATAAATAAAAATATACAATGTTATAGATATATTTTATTATATATAATATATCTAGATATTATACTTATATATATAATATAAATACTTTAATTTAATAATTTTATATAAATTTTTGAAATGATTTTGTAAAAGAAGTTTTGCGGAAGAGTTACGTTACTTTAATAACACTTGTAATAATTAATTAAAGAAAGTGTTTATTATATTATATTATATATAACGTTTTATATAATGTCTTCACTAATTTTATAATAATTAAAACTTTAAAAATCCGTTTTATACATATGTGTGCAACGACAATTAATTTAATATTATTAATAATGTGACACACAAAGTTTACATAATTATTTTACTTAACAATTTTTAGGAAAAGTTGCATAAACTTTTGCTTACTTGAGAAGATATATCTTCTCAAGAAGCGTAAGCAAAAGTTTATGCATCTTTTCCTAAAAATTGTTAAGTTAAGTGACACACAAAGTTTACATAATTATTTTACTTAACAATTTTTAGGAAAAGATGCATAAACTTTTGCTTACTTGAGAAGATATATCTTCTCAAGAAGCGTAAGCAAAAGTTTATGCATCTTTTCCTAAAAATTGTTAAGTAAAATAATTATGTAAACTTTGTGTGTCACATTATTAATAATATTATATTAATTGTCGTTGCACACATATGTATAAAACGGATTTTTAAAGTTTTAATTATTACAAAATTAGTGAAAACATTATATAAAACGTTATATATAATAATAATATAATAAACACTTTTTTTAATTGATTATTACAAGTGTTATTAAAGTAACGTAACTCTTCCGCAAAACTTCTTTTACAAAATCATTTCAAAAATTTATATAAAATTATTAAATTAAAAGTATTTATATTATATATATAAGTATAATATCTAGATATATATAATAAAATATATCTATAACATTGTATATTTTTATTTATATTACTTACATTTATATTTTTTTATTATTAAATAAAATTATTGCAAAAAGACGTTATAATACGATGTCTTGTTTCACCTTTTAGTATGTGCATACCCTGTATATAGTCTTCTGTCAGGCTGACAGCTGTCTGAACCACTCACTCACTAAACGCACCTAGAGAGTCGTTCGCCATCTCAAAATATTTCTGCGTTCCAAAACCCATCCAAAAAAAAGTGTTGCAACCTTTTTGCGACCGACTGTACGTGTGTACACGCACTAGGCTTTGGGGTCACATGCGCATGCTCTAGGGAAAATAAATCAGTATTTGTAATAATTTGGAAATCATTTAGAGAAATTTCAAAAACAATTTTTATAATTTGGAAAAGAGTACATACATAATTATAATGGCCATCTTTACGCCGACCGTTTGATACGCGTACTAAGTACTATATTTGGACTAAATTGGCTTAATTAGTACGTACGATGGTGTAAACAATAAAGGCCGTCACACACAAAATGCATAACGTCGCATAAGCATAGCTTAAGACCGCTGGACCAATGAGCATCTTACGTAAATTAATATGGCGACATTATGCTGGATGCTCATTGGTCCAGCGGTCTTGTGCTATGCTTATGCTACGCTATGCATTTTGTGTATTATAGCCTTAATGCCATCTTACACAAAATACATAACGTTGCATTAGCATAACATAAGACCGCTGGACCAATGAGCATCTTATGTAAATTAATATGGCGAGTTTATGGTGGATGTTTATTAGTCCAGCGGTCTTATGCTATGCTTATGCGACGTTATGCATTTTGTGTGTGACGGCCTTTAAGGTATTAAGGTATTATGAAGGCGTATCGTACCAAAATAGTACAAACGTGATCACGTGATCCGTTTTGTCGCTCAAACGATCGGTTTCATCGGCTCGTGAAAATGCAGCTTTATGCCTCTTCTATAATACTTGTACTTCGTGGTTTGTAGTTTTTGCCGCGCGATTTATAAAATTGTTGTACTGGTTGCACCACAGCGTGCTTTATTTAGATGCACCTAATGAAAGACATTAAAAGAAAAGAAGAAGAACATTATTGCTATATGCAATATATCATAAAATTTAAATCAGTTTTAATCTGAAACATATATAGGTAAGGATAAACATTTATTTTATGAATTTATCTAATATATTTATTGGAAACGGGTATACGGCCAATACGGCGGCCATAAGCCGACTCATATACACGCGGAACAATAGGTGTGCTCGTGAACACACCTATGGCCTAGTTTACACCGACCGTTTAATACGCGTACCGAGTACTATATCCGTGTCAAATCTCGGGTTACACCGTGATAACCCGAGATTTGATACGGATTTGATACGGATATAGTACTTGGTACGCGTATCAAACGGTCCGATGTACACTAGGCCTATGTTCCGCGTGTATATGAGCCGGCTTATGACCGCCATATTGGCCGTATGCCCGTTCCCAATTGTACATACACATCAGCATCCCGTCCCAGCAGGGGACAGCAATAACCTATAGTATAACCAGTATGCTCACTCTCTGTCGGCACCTTTGATCTATCGGTTCCATTCGCCGCCATTATTATAGAAACGCCAACGGCGTATCAACGGTTAAAGGGCCCTTTTCGAACGCTACAAATTTTATAACTTGTGCTTTTAGGCATTTTGGAAAATAATTTGATCAAAATTATCCAAAATATCAAGTGTCTCCGCGCGTCACACTGATTAACAAATTTATTTTTATCTCATCGTCAAACATATGATTGCAACCACGTATAAACTGTGGTGCCTCGGCGGGGTCACACCGACGTTGCACTACCACGCATACAAAAATTCTCTGATTGGTCGCTTCTAACAAAATGTCGATTCTCAGATTGGATCGGCGCGAAACCAAAACAATTGACGAAGTGCACATACTGGTTATATTGTGGTTAGCCGACGACTGACACTTTTTAAAAAAAATTAGGTGTGAAATCGATTGTATTTTGTAGATTATTGTAGTGTATTTATTTTTGTTTGTTTATAATTAATTTATTAATTATAAACAATTTGAAGAGACTACAAAACTTCTTAACATCACTACAAAACTCTACAAACAAAATAAAATTAACTACAAAAGAGCTTTTTTATTTTATAATATGTTTGATGTATCATATGATGTTAGCCGCCAAGTGGCACTTTAAATATTTAATTAAAAATTAATTATGGACTAAAGGCTATAATACACAAAATACATAGCGTAGCATAAGCATAGCACAAGACCGCTGGACCAATGAGCATCCAGCTTAATGTCGCCATATTAATTTACGTAAGATGCTCATTGGTCCAGCGGTCTTAAGCTATGCTTATGCGACATTATGCATTTTGTGTGTGACGGCCTTTATTGTTTACACTATCGTACGTACTAATTAAGCCAATTTAGTCCAAATATAGTACTTAGTACGCGTATCAAACGGTCGGCGTAAAGATGGCCATTATAATTATGTATGTACTCTTTTCCAAATTATAAAAATGGTTTTCGAAATTTTTCTAAATGATTTCCAAATTATTATAAATACTTATTTATTTGCCCTAGAGCATGCGCATGTGACCCCAGAGCCTAGTGCGTGTGCACACGTACATAGATAGCGGTTGCGCTCCTGAATGCCCACAATGTGTGCAATCGTCACTATACGTAATTGGAAACATCCCTATTCATTAACGTACAAAACAATTTTTTGGAGTGTTAAGCCTTGTGTCCACGATGCTAGAACTGCGTCCGAGTTTCGGTTTAAGCCAATCAACTTGCAGCTCTTACAGAAAAGTGGCAGTTTCATTGGCTTAAACCGAAACTCGGACACAGTTCTAGCATCGTGGACACAAAGCTTAAACTAGGTCAATAAAGGGCGCCACACACAAAATGCATAACGTCGCATAAGCATAGCATAAGACCGCTGGACCAATGAGCATCTTACGTGAATTAATATGGCGACATTATGCTGGATGCTCATTGGTCCAGCGGTCTTGTGCTATGCTTATGCTACGCTATGCATTTTGTGTATTATAGCCTTAATGCCATCTTACACAAAATACATAACGTTGCATTAGCATAACATAAGACCGCTGGACCAATGAGCATCTTATGTAAATTAATATGGCGAGTTTATGGTGGATGTTTATTGGTCCAGCGGTCTTATGCTATGCTCATGCAACGTTATGCATTTTGTGTGTGACGGCCTTTAACGTATTAAGGTATTATGAAGGCGTATCGTACCAAAATAATGCAAACGTGATCACGTGATCCGTTTTGTCGCTCAAACGATCGGTTTCATCGGTTCGTGAAAATGCAGTTTTATGCCTCTTCTATAATACTCGTTCTTCGTGGTTTGTAGTTTTTGCCGCGCGATTTATAAAATTGTTGTACTGGTTGCACCACAGCGTGCTTTATTTAGATGCACCTAATGAAAGACATTGAAAGAAAAGAAGAAGAACATTATTGCTATATGCAATATATCATAAAATTTAAATCAGTTTTAATCTGAAACATATATAGGTAAGGATAAACATTTATTTTATAAATTTATCTTATATATTTATTGGAAACGGGTATACGGCCAATATTGCGGCCACAAGCCGACTCATATACACGCGGAACAATAGGTGGGCTCGTGAACACACCTATGGCCTAGTTTACACCGACCGTTTAATACGCGTACCAAGTACTATATCCGTGTCAAATCTCGGTTTACACCGTGATAACCCGAGCCCGAGCCCGAGCCCGAGCCCGAGCCCGAGCCCGAGCCCGAGCCCGAGCCCGAGCCCGAGCCCGAGCCCGAGCCCGAGCCCGAGTCCGAGTCCGAGTTCGAGTTCGAGTTTGAGTTTGAGTTTGAGTTTGAGTTTGAGTTTGAGTTTGAGTTTATTATGCCATAGTCAAGATTTTAGGCAAATAGTGAATTATACAAAGATATACATGAGATAAGCAAAAGCGAAATACAAAAGACAGAAGTTAGAATATGTTTAAACAGAAAGATACAAGACGCAGTGTGATAACAATAATAGAGCAGAAAGCAAAAGTGGAAACAATGAAGATAGTAATGACAATAAAGCAAAAGCTAATACTATCTCCACTTTAGCCAATGCTTCACGACTTATTATGAAACAAAATAACTCGAGTGAAACATGTTAGAAAATACATAACTAATAAGATAATATTGCGTCACAAAACCAAAATTTCGTTGAAAACAATGTAAATTATCTGAAATACTGCTGAAGAATTATAAATCAACAAAATTCAGTTATTGTGCTCTCTCAAACAAAAGAACAAGTATAACCACATAAACTAGACCAATGTAGAACTTACTTAAGCTTAAAACGATTATAAAGTTAAACATAAAGTGAAAGAGCTTATAAATCATTAAATATTTTATAGTGGTGAAAAAGAGAGGCCCGCATGTGCATAAGTAGAGCTTTCATTAAACCTAAAGCGATTATCACGTTGAACATGAAGTGAAAAGCATGTAAGTCATATTACATATAGTGGTGGATAAGAGAGGCATGCATGTGCCGTCACAAATGTCGGAGTCAACAAGATCGTCGGAAATATATAAGTGAGGCCAGGTCATAGAAGCAGAAGGAACACAGCCAGCATCAGCCAAGGGTCATTGAAGCCCTGCTAAATTAGCCTCAGAAGTAATCAATATGGGAGGCTGACCACGTACCTTGCGGACAAAAATCATACCGTTCGTGCACCATACATGCTTAAAAGATAACTGCCTGGCTATAACTCGAGTCCGGCGCAACAATTTGTAAATATCCATAGGAAGCAGTTCGTTTATATAAATATGGCCGGGGACATCTTTAGAGAAAACATCGTTGACAGACAGTCGACGTTTACGGCGCATATCACTGAGAATGGAACGGACGGAATATTTCTCGACGACGCGGACGCTGAAGCGGCCCATTATATGTACGAGTTTGACTCGCGAGTCCGGCTTGGCGAGCTTGATTCGCGAACCGGACTCGATCGTTTTTCACCACACACACACACACACACACACACACACACACACACACACACACACACACACACACACACACACACCGCACGCGCACGCGCACACGCACACGCACACGCACACGCACACGCGCACGCACACGCACACGCACACGCACACGCACACGCACACGCACACGCACACGCACACGCACACGCACACGCACACGCACACGAACACTTGGTTTATTCTTTGCGTTGTTTCTGACCATTATTCGCGTTATTGGGCAATCATATTTCTTGCGTTACTATAAGTTATTAAATATTTTCTTTATTTGCGTACTCTATTGCGTTGTCCGTTAATTGCGTCGCGCATGCGGCGAGTTCACGCCTCAGCGGCGTAAAAACTGGCGACGGGACAGAACAGAGCCAAATCTCCGAACTTAATTTATAGCAAGCTATTGTGATTCTCGCGTCTTAACTATTTCTGGCGAGTTTGTCCTCGAGGGAAATAAGTTGTCACGCTTTGTTGGCGCGCTCGGAAACTATGCTTGATTGCCGAAGTTTTGCTTTATTAGTTGTATCATCCATAGAGTTTACGTTTTGATTGCGAGGAATCCTCGTGAATATTATTTGTAGCTCATTCTTTAGTTCTTTTATTAGTTTTGTAAGAATCCAAGAATTATTATAATTTGGCCGATTATTAATCTCGTTAAATTCCATTAGACTTTCCACCTAATAGTGAGTGATTCGTTGTCGCGTATTAATCGCGCTTCGAGATTGTTGTACAGTTATCTTCGCGTTCTATATTACTTCGCGTTCTTATTCGCATCTTATTCTTTAGCATCTTGTGAACAAACTTGATTACAGTTTGATAGGCGGGGGCAATTGCCTCACTCACTCTTGTTATTACTCCGCGAACTACTTTAAATATTATTAATAAACCTACTATTGTTGAATAACTGTTCCAACTATTTACCTTATCATATTCTAGTAATAAACGATACATTATTTTATTCTATTATACTGTGTGGCGAATTATTTGGCCGTCACCCCGTTGTCCTCTTGCACTGCCACGCCTTGCCCTGCCCCTCTACCGTTAGGTCGAGCTGGTCGGCCCTTCGCACGAATAATTACTTCCGAGTCTTCGCGAATAATTAATTGTGTTTTGGTGAATTTCGAGAGCGAAAGTATTCGAGTTGTCGCGATAAAAATTTGGCGAGTTACGATAATTAGTGGACGCAATCTTCCGCGTCTGGCGCCCAACATTTCGTATCGTGCGTTAAGGAATTCGTGCGAGGGACATACTCGAGAGCTCTAACACCTGACTCTCTCCCGTTCCCTTTTGATCCGGCTTGTGCCCGAGTGCAAACGTCGTGACAGTATATATTTGCTATACAAAGCTATTTTAACAAAAATTGCTTCTGACACCACATCAGACACGCAATAAGCACGAAAGTATAAGAAAACATGCACTTCATGTTGAAGTGTGTGATTGTATTAGTGAATATTATAAGTACATCCCCGAAACAAAAAAGGACTGTAGGAAACAGACAATTCAAAGTAAAACAAGTACTTCAGAACTCAAAAGATTGAACATGTCTTAACAAATGTTATCCCCAGATCAAAAACTGCAGTTTTATGGAAAAACAATCATAAAATGTAAGATTTTGTGTTACTGACAATGAGTATTGTATGTATAGAAAAGAAAATAAATAAATTAAACCAAAACAAAAAATCAGAAAAACTGAGCAGGGCACAATTGGAACAATTTTGAATGGAAGACAACAACCAAGAAGTGAATTTATCATTGCCATCAATTATAGACAAAGATAAAATGACGATGACAAGAAAAGCAAATATAATTATACAACAATTTTATAATTGAAGAAAGTAAGATTGCAATAAAGTTTGTAAGTCTATACAAGTATAGCACACAGCCATATTGAATAACATTAACAAAAACTTATTAAAGACCTACCTGACAAACCAATGTTGAAACGAGAGTCCTCGTGCATCAATCTCACTGTTATCTCTTTTCGAGATTGATTTTTGGGAGAAGATCTTATGTTTATATAATATATAATAATCGTGTAAAGACGCTGTGACGAAATAACTGGGGGGAACACTGCAACAATAAATATTCAAAGTAATTTACCCTTTAAATATTAAATAATAAATATAAGTACATCCAAATTTGAAATAATAAAGGAAACATAGAGAACAAAGTAAAGCAAGCACTTCAGAACTTAAAGAAGATTGAATGTTTGTTAACAAATTTTATCTCCAGATAAAAAAAACTGTAGTTTTATTAAAAAATAATCATAAAATAAGATTTTATGGCTTTAAGTATTGAATGTATAAGGAACAAAATTAAACCAAGAAATAAAATTTTAAAAATACAGAGGACAGCAGGACACATTAATGAAAATAATTTTGAATAGACACACTGACGCAAACCAAAATGTAAATTTATCATTGCCATCAATTATAGACAAAAATAAAACGATGACGACAAGACAAGCAAATATAACTCAAAAATTGTATAATTGGAGAGAGCAAGATTGCAATTATGTTTGTAAGTTTATACAAGTATAGCACACAGCCATATTTAATAACATTAACAAAAACTTATCAAGAGACGCGGTAGCGTCTCGCGCCAAGTATATTTTTTATTAACATTAACATTAACATTATTTATAAACAAAAACAAGATTTTTGTAACAAGATTAACAAGATACATAAGCGATATATCCTTCATTGCATACGTCCAGTCGTGATGAGCGAGACGCTACCGCGTATCATTTACAGGAAGAAACTCGCTTCTCGAGAAATAAATCATTGAATCTTATTAAATAAGTCAATATTATCAAAAGATTTAAATATTGGACAACAAAATAGATTTTTCTAATTACAATAATATAAAATTAATGCACATATAAGCACTTGATGCACAGATTTATATATAAGCCTGTATTTTTCTGTCCAATTTATGTAATTCAGATACGTCGTCGTCGTCGTCGTCGTC
Source organism: Harpagoxenus sublaevis (assembly GCA_030770355.1). Lineage (NCBI taxonomy): Eukaryota > Metazoa > Arthropoda > Insecta > Hymenoptera > Formicidae > Harpagoxenus > Harpagoxenus sublaevis. The sequence goes on along the minus strand of JASTWR010000398.1, from coordinate 77,582 downwards.
GTCGTCGTAGTCGTAGTCGTCGTCGTCTTCTTCTTCGCAAAATCGAGGTTTGTCGGTTTGACCTACCGTGTCGCTAGAGGGCTCTGAGCCGTGCTAGGCGGCAAAGCTGATAAGTTCAAATTTTCGATCGACGCTCGCGCTTCTTTTCTCGCTTTCTCTCTCTCTCTCTTTCTCACTTTTTTCGCTCTCTCTCGCTTTCCAACGCTCTTTCTCGCTTTTTCTCGCTTTCTTTCGCTCTCTCTCGCTCTCTCTCGCTCTTTTTCGCTCTTTCTAGCTCTTTCTCGCTGTCTCTCGCTCTTTCTCGCTTTCTAACGCATTTTCAAGCTCTCTCTCGCTTTTTCTTGCTTTCTCTTGATCTTTCTCTCTCTTTCTTGCTTTTTTGTTCTCTCTCGTTTTTCCAACGCTCTTTCTCGCTCTCTCTCGCTTTCTAACGCTCTTTCACGCTTTCTCTTACTATTTCTCGTTGTCTCTCGCTCATTCTCGTTTTCTAACGTTTTTTCACGCTCTCTCTCACTCTTTCTCGCTCTTTCTCGCTCTTTCTCGCTCTCTCTCGCTTTCTAACGCTCTTTCTCGCTATTTCTCGTTGTCTCTCGCTTTTTCTTGCTTTCTAACGTTTTTTCACGATCTCTCTTGCTCTTTCTCGCTTTCTCTCGATCTTTTTCACTCTTTCTCTCTCTTTCTCGCTTTTTCTCGCTTCTTCTCGTTCTTTCTCGCTCTCTTTCGCTTTCTCTCGTTCTTTCTTGCTCTTTCTCGCTTTCTAACGCTCTTTCTCGCTATTTCTCGTTGTCTCTCGCTCTTTCTTGCTTTCTAACGTTTTTTCACGATCTCTCTTACTCTTTCTAGCTTTCTCTCGATCTTTTTCACTCTTTCTGTCTCTTTCTCGCTTTTTCTCGCTTCTTCTCGTTCTTTCTTGCTCTCTTTTGCTTTCTCTCGATCTCTCTCGCTTTTTCTCGCCCTCTCTCGCTTTCTAACACTATTTAACGCTCTCTCATGCTCTTTTTCACTGTTTCTCGCTCTTTCTCGCTTTCTAACGCTTTTTCAAGCTCTCTCTCGCTCTTTCTTGCTTTCTCTCTCTTTCTCGCTCTTTCTCGCTTTTTCTCGCTTTCTCTCGCTCTCTCTCGATCTCTCTCGCTCTTTCTCGCTCTCTCTCGCTTTCTAACACTATTTCACGCTCTCCCTTGCTCTTTCTCGCTGTCTCTCGCTCTTTCTCGCTTTCTAACGCTTTTTCAATCTCTCTCTTGCTATTTCTTGCTTTCTCCCTCTTTCTCGCTCTTTCTCACTTTTTCTCGCTGTCTCTCGTTCTCTCTCGCTTTCTCTCGATCTTTCTTGCTATTTCTCGCTCTTTCTTGCTCGTTCTTGCTCGCTTTCTAACGTTTTTCCACGCTTCTTTCTTGCTCTCGCTTTCTCTCGATCTTTCTCGCTGTCTCTCGCTTTCTTTCGCTTTTTCTCGATCTTTCTCACTCTTTCTCGCTGTCTCTCGCTCATTCTCGCTTTCTAACGCTTTATCAAGCTCTCTTTTGATCTCTCTCGCTCTCTCTCGCTTTCTTTCGCTCTTTCTCGCTCTCTCGCTCTCTCGCTCTCTCACGCTTTCTGACACTCTCTCTTGCTTTTTCTCGCTCTTTTGTGCTCCCTCTCGCCTCTCTCTCTCTCACGTTCTCTAAAATAATTAAATATGATTTGTTGGACCCAAAACTAAAAACCAATCACATTCGACTGCTTTATTAGATGTACATACATACACTGATGATCATTAAGCCATTGTCAGACTACATATTGCGGACGCGGATCAGATTGAGATTGCGTATCGCGAATCGGAATTCAGCCAATCACAGACGAACTGCTCGTCTGTGATTGGCTGAACTCGTCAAGCAAGAAAGAGCGAGAGACAACGAGAAATAGCGAGAAAGAGCGTTAGAAAGCGAGAGAGAGCGAGAAAAAGCGAGAAAGAGTGAGAGAGAGCGTGAAAGAGCGAGAAAAAGCGAAAAAGAGCGAGAAAGAGAGAGAAAGAGCGAGAGAGAGAGCGTAAAAAAACGTTAGAAAGCGAGAAAGAACGAGAGACAGCGAGAAAGAGCTAGAAAGATCGAGAAAGAGTTGAGAAAGATCGACAGAAAGCGAGAGAGAGCAAGAGAAATCGAGGAAGAGCGTGAAAGAGCGTTTAGAAAGCAAAAGAGAGCTAGAAAGAGCGAGAAAGAGCGAGAAAAAGCGAGAAAAAGAAAGAGAAAAAGAGAAAAAGAGAAAAAGAAAGAGAAAGAGCGAGAAAGAGCGAGAAAGAGCGAGAAAAAGCGAGAAAGAACGAAAAAGAGCAAGAAAGAGCGAAAATGGGCGAGAAAGAGCGAAAAAGCACGTGAAAAAGCGAGAAAGAGCAAAAAAAGGCGAGAGAGATCGAAAAAGAGCGAGAAAGAGCGAGGGACAGCAATAAAGAGAGCGAAAAAGAGCGAGAGAGAGCATGTAAACTAGGCCAATGGAACACCGGGTACCTGGTGTCTCCAAAAAATAGCTACCGATTACCCCCTCTACTTTGCTTCAGTTCTGACTACAGGTAGCAGTCTAGTAATAACTTAACAAAAACTTGTGAAATCCGCGTAAAAAAGACATTCAAAATGTAAAAAAAGGACGCCAAGTATATTTTACGCAAAATAATTTTAATAATAATAGTAGGCAAAAAGATGAAGTATTTTTTAAAAACACAAAAACACTAAATTTAATGGCACAAAAAAGAAGTGAAATCAAAGTATTATTGCAAGTATATTTATTAGAGTATTCAAATAAATATCTCAAAGTTGCAGTAAACTTAATATAAGATGCAGAGGACATTTAAAATGTATGAAATACAGTGGCAAAATAAAATAAAAATATAAAAATATCTCAAAGTTGCAGTGAACTTAATATAGGATGCAGAGGACATTTAAAATGTATGAAATACAGTGGCAAAATAAAATAAAAATATAAAGTACAATAGATAGCGTAATGAGAGAGGTGCAGGAATTGAAAAGGGTTTAATTGCATCGATAACAAGCACCAAATTATGTGAGAGACAACAATCGAAGATGGACATAATCTCCAGCAGCATACTTGGCGTGCCCGTATTTTTTGTAGGCAATACGGGCACGCCAAGTATGCTGCTGGAGATTATGTCCATCTTCGATTGTTGTCTCTCACATAATTTGGTGCTTGTTATCGATGCAATTAAACCCTTTTCAATTCCTGCACCTCTCTCATTACGCTATCTATTGTACTTTATATTTTTATTTTATTTTGCCACTGTATTTCATACATTTTAAATGTCCTCTGCATCTTATATTAAGTTTACTGCAACTTTGAGATATTTATTTGAATACTCTAATAAATATACTTGCAATAATACTTTGATTTCACTTCTTTTTTGTGCCATTAAATTTAGTGTTTTTGTGTTTTTAAAAAATACTTCATCTTTTTGCCTAGTATTATTTATAAAATTATTTTGCGTAAAATATACTTGGCGTCCTTTTTTTACATTTTGAATGTCTTTTTTAGGCGGTATAATAGATTAGAATAGATACTTTATTTACCCCAAAGGGGCCTTAAAGGGCGTTTATAAGGAACGTTCCCAAACCTTTACAATATTAATCACCCTCTTAGACCGGCCTGGCCATGTGCGACCCTTTACATCCTATTCCCTCCCTCCCATCCACAAACCCTCTTTCCATCCCCCTTCCCTTCCCTCCCTCCATCCCGTTCCCCAGTCCTTCCTCTGTCTACTTCACGCTTCACGCTTCCTCAGTCGGGACCCATTGCTCCTCTACATCCTTCTCCTTTGCCTTCCATTCCAATTTCCATCCCTCATCTTTCTTCCTTTTGTCTCCTCTCCCTCTGCTTTCCTCTACGTTCTGCTCTCCCTGTCTCTAGCTCACTCCTTCCCTCCTATCGCCCTACATACAGAAAAACAGAACACATAGATTACTTCTTTGCCTGTCCTCTCCCTCTCTCCTCCTCTCCGCCCTTGATTCTCCCTTCCTTTAGGCGGTATAATATATATATATATTATATTGTATATGTCCTGACTCACTGACTCACTGACTCACTGACTCACTGACTCACTGACTCACTGACTCACTCATCAACGCCCAGCCCAAACCTCTGAACCTAGAAACATGAAATTCGAGGGGTGTATTCCTCTCAGGACGTAAGTACCCACTAAGAAGGGATTTTTAGAAATTCGACCCTTAAGGGTGTGAAAAGGGTTAAAATGTATTTTCACGGATTCGTCAATATCTCTTAGGCTCGATGAGATATCGACTTGGTTTTTGCTTACGAAGGTCACCCATACAAATGCTTAAAAACATATTTCAGGATTTTGCACTAATCAACCTCTAAAGGCGCAAATCTAGATTCAGGGGTGAATTATAGAACCCTTCGTATCTCCTGAAAATTAATTCCTATGTATTTTTCTTTCGGTTCTTATACTCGGTCCAACAATTACGTTTAAAAAAATAACTTTTACTTCCGTATTCCACAACGAATTTATTAACAAAAATAATTTTAAGGGTTATAGGGGAGAGTGGAAAAATTGCGAACATCTAAGGGAAAAGTTAAACAAATTTATCAATTATAAACGTCTCTATTTAATTACGAACGGGTTTTGCTTATTTTTTGAAATTGTAATTTATGTTGATAAGTAAACACAATCATTCATGTACTATGTTTTATGTGATAAAATCTAAAAACAAATTAGATATAAACAAATGTCCTATATATATGCAAATGGAATACACGGGGAATACACATATCTTTTTACATTAGACATTATAGTGTTTGTTTTTTGTTCGGTCGTTCGAAATAAATCAATTTAATTGTTTATGAGAGACGTTTAAATTATTATTATCCGGTTATTGCGATAAATATTACCACATGCCCCGGTAGTCGAATTGGTTAAGACGCCCGAACGGAATGCGGGAGATTCCAGGTTCGGACCCTAAGTGGGGTAATATTTTTCGCAATAAGTTTTTACAGTGATTGTAATAGTAAATCGATATCGATTTAATTAGGGAAGGGAGAGGGAATTTCTAAGGTTCCAATAATAACTGTGTTTTAAGTCCGACATTAATCGGCGCGCAGTTAATATGTTGGAAAATACGCGTATTTAAATACATATAGAAAATAATATTAAGCTGCCTAAGATCCAAGCTTAGACCGTATGGCTATTCCTTTGTATCAATTTAATTGTAATCTTATTATTTTAAATTTTAGTATTATTTATAATCTTAGTATTATTTTTTTAAATTACGTAAAAAACTAGATACAATGGCATTAAAATACATTGTAATAATAATGTGATTTAAAGTAAATTACTTTAAATACTTAATAAATTCTCATTTGATATTCAATAATTTCTTTTGAGATTAAGATTACCTTGCAATGATTTAGTACATATTTGGAATTTGTACCGGCTGCGATATGCAAATGAATATAGACTTGAATGAAATCTATTTAAGAGTAAGATATATTTAGTATCTATTATCTATACTGGTAATAGCTGGTATACGCTAAATTTAAGTCTTTGTCGAAAATAATTCAGTATGTACTTGGTGAATAGACATTCTGTAAGAATGAAACTTAATACATGAATATGAATGCCTACAGAGATTACACAGCGCGCAATAGTTTATTCCAGGTATTTTAGACATTGTACTTAACAACGGTACAAGAATTACACTCATTGTAAATGGCATTAAAATTGTTCTTCAGCTTTGTAGATTAGTGCGCTATATACTGTGCCACGCTACGCTCTTACATAACAAGTTCTTCTTTAAGAAAATTGTGTTTTCTTTACATTAAGGTAGTCCTTTCGCAGCACCTAGTCAAGTAACAGTCCGTCATGAGGTAATTGAAGACAAACATATTGCAACATCCCAATAATTATAATAATATAAAATATGATTTTACACGCATAATTTAATCGTATTTAATTATTTACTAATTAAAAAAATATCACAATAGTAGTGCGGTTGGACTCGATTTTGTCGTCTGCAATTGACGTACAGATACGTTTGGCAACACCGCAGTAGCTAGTCTCTTGTAACCACACGACCGTGCTTATAACCTAACTTTGTCATCACGTCGCCGTCTCCGTGTCTCCGTCTCTGTCTCTGTATCACGTCTCCGTCTCCGTGTCTCCGTCTCTGTCTCTATATCACGTCTCCGTCTCCGTGTCTCCGTCTCCGTCTCCGTATCACGTCTCCGTTCCATGAGCAATGAAACGGAATAATATTCATGCTGCACACGGGCGTGAGAAAGGAAACTTCATTTCGAAATCCAAATATCGTTGGAGACAAAATGTGCTTGCGTCGAGAAAAAAAGCTGCCCTTCCGGCTGTCTCTGACGTGCCCGATAAATTTGAATTTTGTGGTCGCCGTATTGTAGAGCTGAAAACTCTTGCTCTCAATCTTTGGTGCACAGATTGTGACATTCCTCTATCACTTTGTTACGTCAAAAGTGAGCAGAAATTCGGTCTAGCAAGCACACTTAATGTAAAATGTATAAAGTGCGATAAAAACTACACAATCCATACAAATAAACACCTACCAAATGAGAGATTATACAATATGAACCTCAAAGCGGCAACAGGTATGTTGATTTATTAGAAAATGCGTAAATACAACGTTTTGTTCTGTGCTATATTTTAAAGCTTACGTTATTTAATTTTTTCCCTGTAATGCATTGCAGCAATGATAGACGGTGGAGTTGGAGAATCGCAGCTGGACATAATCCTTTCTGCTCTAGATATACCAAGTTTTTCAACTGCCACACTAAAACGTTATGAGAGAATTGTCGGTCCAGCTATCGAGAGGATAGCTCGAAATAGCTGTCGAGAAGCTATCAAGGTGGAAAAATCCCTAACAGTAGATGCAAGCATTACTCCTGAGGCAGAGCTATCAAAGTGATTTTTTTTCACTCAATAAAAATAGAATTAAAGTAAAGTTCAATTTGTTATCAGATTATACATAGTCAGACATTGGGTTGTATTTTCAGCAATTTCGAACAATCTAATGATGAAGAAAACAGTATCACGATGGCAGAGGTGAATCAAGAGGAGAGCGTCAAGATCGTCGCATCATACGACGCTGGGTGGCAGAAGCGCGGAACTGGTAGAGCTTATAACAGTCTCTCTGGTTTGAATTTATGTAACATCACGAGATTTTAAATTCTTTATAGCTATTTCGTAATTTGCGTCGATACTTAGCTCAAGGCAGTCTCATCGGGCATCGGTCGAAGCTTATCCTCGGGTACGCAGTTCGATGCAAGGCATGTGCATTGTGCACACGGGGGCACTCCCCCGATGATCATGACTGTCGTAAAAACTATGAAGGTAGCGCGAAGTCTATGGAGCCTGACATGAAACAGCCCTTGCGGAAGATCTCTTGGGGTCTGAGTCGATAGCAGGAGCTCATAATGCTGTTACCGACGTCTCAATTCTAAAAAGATTAGTTTGCAGTAGCGGAATTACCGACGATATGATAAGGGGAACGATAAAAACGACCGGTGAAATCTTGCGTGCAGAGAATAATGCTGTCGTCCATGCACACAACAAAGTCACTCTCGAAAGTTTGAAAGACGTCTCGGCTGGCATGAAAACCAAAATGGCAAAAGCCGGCATCACATTGGAAATACTTGAAAAGACATTCGCAGATTTTGGACCGGATGGGATTCGAATGCTGCTTTGCGAAGATGTTAGAGGCAAGCCTCGAGTAACCAAAAAAAATCAAGTATTCATGGCGATTGTGCAACAGCTCGAACAGAGCTCAAACTTCAAACATTAATTACAGTTTAAATGTATAAAATTTATCATAATATAAGTTTGAATAAATATTGTATGTATAACAATTTAACAATATTTGAATATTTTTTATTCATATGCTTAGTATACGTGCGCTGCAATTTTATTCATTACTCCACTGAATTCTATCTTCCTTTGAGTCTCGAATTTTTCACTCCATGTATGGCAAAAGGAGAAGATAATATATATAGGTAGAAAAAGTAGAAGTTACCACAGATAAAACAAGACAAATAAAAAAGAAAAGAGTTTGCAACACAATCCTTTTTACAATTTTCGCAGAATTTCGGACTAACATGTATCGGAAAAACAGTTCATTACTTACATAATGCAATACCACTAATTAATATCATTTTTTATTACATTTTACATGCTATAAAAAAAATATTTTTTGTTACTAAGGAGCGCATTTTTTTCTTTCGCCTCGAGCGCCGTAATGTCTAGTCCCGGCTCTGACATACAGCGTTGCCAAATTTACCTCGCTACCATGACGGTACGAGTAAAGCAATATGCGATTGGATCCACTACTTATTTAACCTCATATATCAGAGCAAAACATTCGCTAAGCCCTTATTTTCAAGGTACGTACGAAATCCGGAAACTTCAAGGAATATTTTAAGACATTAATAATGTATTCATCTAATCGGTAAGTACATGTATTATTCGTTGAAAGCCGATTTGCATCATTCTCTCTTTCTCGTTCATTAGATGTAAACAAGGATAGCACGCTCCGCAAACGCACATTTAGAATGATTTATTTCTTGTAAAGTGTCGTCAACCTCACCTGATTTTTCGTACACATGCCCCTTATTACTGTATATTTAACATATATCAAATTTAAGTACCTATCTAATACTTTTTCTCATGAAAGGACTACCTTAATTGATTCGTATTGTTTGCAAAAATAAAAAGTAAGGAATTTAAATTATAAATAGAGGAAAGTCCCCTATTATGAGATAGGCTCCTAATATGCGACAGCGAGGTTTCTGCTAAACTAATAGGCCCTATCTGTTGGTTCCACCATGAACTTAATGCCCTTGGGGTAAAACCTATTTAATGGAAAATTCATTGTTTGATCGTGCGTGTAGTCGTTGCAGAGAAAGAAATTGTGAAATTGGATGTTGTCAAGTGCCGTGGATATGAGACTTTAAACCTTGTTTATTATATAATTAATAAATATTTGGCAATGAGTTCTGCATGCAGCGATAGAGTACGGTCGTGTTAATAGAAAAATACGGGATATATTGAGTTGCTCAATTGTAGAGATTAGATTTGGTGATCGCAAAACCACAAGGCGTGGGGCTCGTAATATGAGATACTCAGGGTACTCCTGGGTTGCTGGAGTATGAAAGTTATTGTACAATAATAAAATAAGAGAAAATACTATATTAACGTTAAGGGAAGGTTTGTACGAAATTATAAATGTGTGTTGACCTTGATTTGAGGGGGAAGGGTGGAGGGGGCAGATTAGGTATAATATTAGGTATAAGTGTGTTTACGATTGTTGCAAATGTGCTTCTCCATTACATTTGTCTTTCAGAAACTTTAAATAAAGTTTTCTAATTACAATATGTTGTATTTAGCACTTTATTAGCGATTTCCCGGGGTCTCTCATATTAAGAGCACACTTTATCGATTTTGCCGAAAGCTCATTTTTCACATTTTTCTAATTTTTTGAAGAATCAATATTTAAATTAAATTTTACATTTCAGCATCTTAAAGCTTATTAAATTCCCTTTAAAATGACCTTCTATATTTTTCAATTCTGCCAATAGACTTCCGGCAATCACACAAAATAGATGTGGTATCTCATAATCGGGGACTTTCCTCTACTTATCAAAATATTGTGTCACAATACTGTAATTTTCAAGCCTTATAACTCGAAAAGTACTTAATAAAAAAATACTTAATTATAGTGTTTTGGAAAGCTCTCGACATAAGCTATAAGAATATACAATAAAACATAGGGGGTTCCATTTAAGAAACTGAAGGTGTCCTTGGCCTGACTTTAACGATGCCACCCAAGGTCAAACCAATGACACCATGTCATTATGTTCCCCTCAAAACCATACAATTTTTGTCTAAAACGATTTTTTCTAAAATGCTTAGTTTTTGAAAGAAAAGGGGTGTACGGGTGGTCTCAGACACCCTGTACAAGGAAGTATTATAATTTTGTTGGTTTTAAGTAACAAACTTCTATAAATTTCAAGTTCTATGCACAAATGTCTACAAAGGGGCAAGAGGTCCTCCGGGGCGAAGCCCGGGTAACCAGCTAGTATATACAGGGTGTTTTAAAATTAAGTGCATTAAATTTGTGTAATGAAAGAAGGAATCAATACAAGCATTTTAAGTATAGGAACCATGGGTCGGCGACGCTTCGTTACGGCGTTATGGGCGTTTAAACTAAATCGTCATAACGTCTGCGATGCAATTATTTTATTCTGTTAATTTGACATGTTTACAGTAAATGTTCAAAGTTACGACCGCCAATGTTACGGCAAAAGTCATAGCAACGGAGCAATGACTGTCGCGTTCTTTGGAATATTTCAGGCATGTGTCGGATGGTTTCAGATGCCTCAACGATGCGAGCGACCAGATTCTCCTCAGATTCGACTTGTTCAAAATAAATCATACTTTTCATTGCACCTCAGAAGAAGAAATCGAGAGGCGTTAAATCTGGTGATTTTGCAGGCCACGTAACAGGTTCACCCCGCCCAATCCATCTGTCGCCGAAAGTATCTGTCAGGTGATTGCGTACTTCAGCCGTAAAGTGCGGTGGAGCACCGTTGTGCTGAAACCACATGACCCTTCTAATTGCGAGCGGTACGTCTTCCATAAGTTCCGGCAGGACTTGCTGCAGGAATACCAGAATTGCGCCCATTAAGCCTGATAGGCATAAGGTAGGGCCCGATTAAGAAATCATTAAGTATTCCCGCCCACACATTCACCGTAAAACGTTCTTGGTGACCACGAATTAAAGTGGCATGTGGATTATCTTCAGCCCACACATGACTGTTGTGAGTGTTAACGATGGCTTCACGCGTGAAGCTTGCTTTGTCGGTAAACAAAATACGAGCTGGAAATTCAGGTTGGAGAGCTCTTTATTGCAGAAACCAATTAACAAAGGCAACACGAGCCGGAAAATCATCGGGGCGAAGAGCTTGCACCTTTTGCCGATGAAACGGATGAAGCAAATTGTCATGGACAATATTCCAAACAAGACTGTTATTAACATGGAGCTCGCGTGCAATAATTCTAGTACTTGTTGATGGATTATCTTCAAATCGCTCTAATACTTCTTCCTCAAACTGTGGAGTACGTGTTGACCTATTTCTCCCTGCGTTGTACATCCTCGATTGCAATGATCCCGTTTCCCTCAGACGTTGATCAACGTTAACAAAAGTCCTCCGGTTCGGCAGTCTTCTGTTCGGGTATCTTTCTTGATACATCCTCTGAGCGAGTGCACAGTTGCCTCCAGCAGCGCCGAAAGTTAAGTGTATGTCTGCGAGTTCCTCCCAAGTGTATCCATTGTGGCGGTTCATGATTATTTTAAAGAAAATAAAGCTACTCGTTTATTACCAGCTACTCGTTTCTCACTGTGAGTAGCACAGCTCGACTGACAACGTGATCACTACAACTTGGCTGAGAAAACACGAGGAAAGTGAAAGAAAGAACTTGCAAGCACCTTGAGAAGTAAACAAACGAGAGGCAAACAAACTACAACGCGGGCGTAGTACTTGTGACGATTTACTTTATACGCTTATAACGCCGTAACGAAGCGTCGCCGACCCATGGTTCCTATACTTAAAATGCTTGTATTGATTTCTTCTTTCATTACACAAATTTAATGCACTTAATTTTAAAACACCCTGTATATACAGGGTGAGTCATTTCAATCTGTAAACGCTAATATCTCGAAAAATATGGAAGATACGGAAAAATGTTTCAGACAAAAGTTGTATGGTTCTAAAGGGGGACATAAGATGGTGGCAATGATTTGACTTTGGATGGTCGTTTGAAGCTCACGTGAACGTCACCTTCAATTTCTTAAATGGAACCCCCTATATTGTAGTATATCGTTTGAAAGGGCATAAAATAAGAAAAATTTTGGCGCAAACCAGAGGTCGATACGTTGACCCGTTCGGGAGTTATTTAGGGTCAAAAATTGATTTTTTCCAAATTTGACTTTAAATAACTCCCGAACGGATCAACGTATTGACTTCTGGTTTGCGCCAAAATTTTTCTTATTTTATGCCCTTTCAAACGGTATACTACAATATGGGGGTTTTACTTAAAACTTTTCAGTGTCCCAAGGGGACTGCAACACAAAAATTTGAAATGGGAACCTCCATATTGTAGTATACCGTTTGAAAGGGCATAAAGTAAGAAAAATTTTGGCGCAAACCAGAGGTCAATACGTTGACCCGTTCGGCAGTTATTTAAGGTCAAAGTTGAAAAAAGTCAATATTTGACCCTAAATAACCCCCGAACGGGTCAACGTATTGACCTCTGATTAGTGCCAAAATTTCTTTTTCTATTGTTGCTTAAGGAATTAACCTTAGAAGAAAGAATAAATATGTGGTATCAGCATGATGGTTGTCCGGCGCATAATTCGTTTCTTGCAAGAGAAATACTAGATCGGGATTACAATGGCCGCTGGATAGGACGCGGTGGTCCGGTACATTGGCCTGCTCGATCACCGGACTTAAATCCTCTTGATTTTTTTGATGGGGTTATCTAAAATAAAAGGCAAAGCAAGACATACCAACTACAGCAGAAAATATGAAAAAACGCATTCATAAATGCTTGTAGAAGTATTGATAGGAAATTTCTACTACGTACTCATCAATCTTTTATTAACCGTATTGAGAAGTGTATCGAAAATAAAGGCCGTCATTTTGAGCATTTAATAACATAATATTAAGAAAGTGATACTAAATCTGTAATAAATAAATGTTTCTCCGCAAAAAATTAATTTTTTTTCTAAGAAAGAGCGCCTGTCCTATTCCTATCTCCGCTAAGTATTTGTTAATTTTTTGTTTTTTGTCTAAATAATATTAAATATCGTGGAAAGTAGAGGCTGCATAAAAAAATGTCAGACAAAAGTTTTTTTGTGCAAAATAAGATGCCATTATAAAAAATATAAGTTCCTATTTAAAAAAATATATTTGACCCTGAAATAACCTTGAAAACGTCCACCAAATAAAAAATAAGTAATTCTGTTATGCTTCCCCCCTAAAACAAAACAACTTTTGTATGAAACATTTTTCTCTAAAATGCGTTGTTTTCGAGATATTTAGGTGTGCCAATTTAGAAAATTCACCCTGTATAAGCTGCAGGTTACAATCTACGTACTTCAAACAAAATTATATATATATTATGTAAAATTTAGCAGAAGGGAAAAGAAAGTTCGATCTCATGCGTCCTATCGATCGTAAACGCAGTTTTAATGCGTTGACCTAAGACCTAAGTCCAATTAAAGTTTACTTACCCATGCGGGTCTATGAAACATTATTTTGCGTAACTTATAATACGGTTCTCCTGAGGATATTTGTAACACGTTTCAACGTTTTTGGCCCCTTAATTGGGACCAAAGCACAGAAACATGGCGTAGTAATCTACGACTATTGAGATCACTTTTTCTGCTTGTCGTGATTGTCACTGCAGGAATCCTTCCACTGGAATCGATCTGGCCATCAGCGTCGGCGTCGTACAATGGGGAGCAAAAATGTTCCTTTTTCGGTTGTGGGATTTCCGTGAACAGGTAGAGGAAAGTGGATGATTCCGGACTTGGCAGAATAATATACTGGCTTGCGCTTATACACCGCTTCTTTATTGAACACACTCAACTGATTCAACTGACTTGACTGACTCGACTCGACTCGACGAACAGAAGTACCGAAGTACAGAACTCTCTCGCAAAAGCGGCAACTCTAGAAAACTAAAACTTTCCTGCAGGGGCGCTGCTTACCGAAGTAACCAGGGTGACGCCACACTACCCCCTCCAAGCGATTTCCCAGAAAGCGCGAGATTTAACATTGTACATATATAACCTTTAAGTTTTAACAGCAAATATATAAAAATTAACTTTTAAGTCTTACAGTCTTCTTACGATTAGTACAAGTCTTTACAGCAAATATATAAAAATTAACTTTTAAATCTTACAGTCTTCTTACGATTAGTATAAGTCTTTATTGCCTCTGGAGCTGATTCCTCTGTAGCTTCAACTTCAAAAAATTGGCTTTATACGCTCGGTAGAGATGATAGTATGTCTTCCCTTGAAGTTGACCTTGAAGACGTTATCCGTTATTCGTTCGACGATTTCAAATGCCTTCGTACGGCGGCTCTAATGGTTTCTTGACCGCATTCACATGTACAAACACATGAGTACCTGTATACAAAGTTTTGTAAGCAAAATCTCTTCTTTTAATGTGATGCACAGCAGGTTTTGCTCTAATTTTCCTCATATGCTCGCGGAATTTTTCTATGTATGGTTGAGAGTCCGATGGCATTTCTTCGTCGAAGAAAAATTCGCCTGGAAGTCTTAACGTCGTGCCGTAGACTAACTCGGCCGCGCTGGCTTGAATGTCCTCCTTAAGGCTCGTTCGTAAGCCCAATAGTTGGAAGGACTTCTGTCCAATTGGAAGAGCCGTGGCACCTTATAGCTGTTTTTAGTGACCTGTGCCAACGTTTAATCATCCCGTTGGAGGCAGGATTGTAAGCCGTCGTCCTTATTCTGTCACATCCGAAGAGTTTGATTAACGAGTTGATCAACAGCGATTCAAATTGGCTTCCTTAGTCGATAGTTATGGTAATCAGGGCCCCAAATCTAGATATCCAGTGAGAATAAAAAGTTGTTGCAATAGTGTCGGCCGATGTATTGGAAAGTGGGATTGCTTCCGGCTATCTGGAAAATCTGTCGATAATAGTTAGACAATACTGAAAGCCTTGCGAAGACGGTAATGGCCCTACAATGTCTATATAAATATGCTCAAAACGTCCTTTAGGTGCTTCGAATTGTTCCGGCGAGTTTTTATTATGCCGACTGATTTTACTTCGTTGACAAGGTAAGCATGTGCGGGATATTTTTATTCCGTAATATTTTTATTCATCCCTGGCCAAAAGAAATTCTTACCGATTAATTTTCTTGTAACACGACCGCTGGGGTGTGATAGGCCATGGGTTAGGGTAAAGATTTTCTTTCGAAGACAGGCTGGAATGTATGGCCTTAAATCATTACCTGCTAAATTGTAGTAGATATAGGTGTCTGAATCATCAACCCGTATCTTATAAAGATCTCATTTGTTTCCTTCGCTGAGAATATCCCGCAATTCGTCATCGGTAGCTTGAGTCCTGGCTAATTCCGCTGTTGAGACAAGAACTGGAATGTCAATGGTTTCAATGCGCAAAAGGGCATCAGCAACTGTCGGCTCCCGCTACGTGTACTATTTTAGTTGAGAATTGACTGATGTAGTCTAGTTGACGCGTCTGCCTGGGTGAAGCTTTGTCTGACCGCTGGAGAAACGCAAATGTCAAAGGTTTGTGGTCCGTTTTAATAATTAAGTCTTTTCCTTCTATCATATATCTGAAAAACTTGATGCCTTCATAAATCGCAAGTAATTCGCGATCATAAGTACTATATTTGCTTTGGGATTTGTTCAATTTGCGTGAAAAGAATCCAAAGGGTTCCCAGTTTTCGTCAGCATATTGCTCCAATACAGCTCCGATTGCTACGTCCGATGCGTCTGTTCTTAATGCCAACGTTGCGGAATCCTTGGGGTAAACGAGTAGATTTACTTTGATTAACTGTTGCTTGCATTTGTTGAATGCATGTTCGGTCTCCGTCGTCCATTTAATTACTCGCTTGTCTTTTTTCTTTGCGCCGACCAGCAACTTGTTTAACGGCGCTTGTACTTGCGCGGCACCCGGAATAAATCGACGGTAGAAATTGATAATTCCTAGAAACCGCCGTAGGTCACTTATTGTCTTCGGCTTGGAATGACTACGTTTACACGGCGGCTTATAAGCCGAAGTTATAACTGCCGTATACTATCCGATCCAAAACTGTTCTTCTTTTTATCAATATGATTACTTAAATATGAGCCTCTTTCATACTCTAAACATTTGAATTAATCTCTTTTGATATATACATACTAGAAAGTGTAGTTTAAAATCAAAAGAAGCTCTTATTTAAATGATCATTATGATCAAAAGAAGAAACGTTTTGGATCGGATAGTATACGGCAGTTATAACTTCGGCTTATAAGCTGCCGTGTAAACGTAGTCAATGACTCTGGATTGCTTCGACTCGTTCTGTTGCAGGTGCGATTCCATCTTGATTTATTTGGCACCCTAGATATTGTACTTGATCCTGAGCGAAAACGCACTTTGAGATGTTTACAGTTAGTCCATATTTCCTGAGGCGCTCGAATAGTATGCGTAGATGTTTTTTGTGTTCATTGAGATCTTCTGAAGCAACAATAATGTCGTTGAACTGCAGTTTTATGCCGATCTTCGGGTGCTATCGGAATCTGATGATAAGCGCGGGTTAAATCAATTGTGGAAAAAACTTTGCATCTACGAAAACGATGAGCGACGTCATGTATATGCGGCACGGGATAACGGTCTGGAATGATCACACCGTTCAAACGGCGATAATCTCCACATAACCGCCACTCACTTGACTTTTTCTTCACCATATGTAAAGGGCTGGCCCATTGACTATTCGATGGTTGGCAGATGCCTTCCTTCAACATGAAGTCGAATTCGGCCTTTGCGGCTTTTAATTTATTTGGTGGTAACCTCCTTGCCCTTTTAGCCAACGGGGGTCCTTTGGTCACGATGTGATGCATTACTTGATGTGGTATTGAATCACGCCGTACCGGTCTTGTGATATCTGCATATTCTTCCAGCAGCGCTTGATAACGATTATTTTTATTGATAGTAGACACGGTTGGTGTTGCAGCGTTAGTTAACCGTCCATTTGTGTGCAACTGTGTGGTACTGTCAATCAGTCTTTTATTTCTAATGTCTACGAGTAGGTTATAACGATGTAAAAAATCAGCTCTCAAGATGGCCCGAAATTGCCGATGTAATCTCAGGTTGAGATTAAGGAGTTTCTCGCCGAAGGTATTTATCGGTGATCCGTTTGCAGCAAACAATTTAAAATCATCCGCCGCGCGGCGTCCGCGCACCGTCGATCTGGGAAGCACAGAAATATCAGCACCCGTATCAACTAGAAAACGCATACCTGTGTAGACGTCCGTGACTATGAGGCGGTGTTGCTTCGCTACGCCGTTTCCAACCGCCTCGGAGGCTAACGGTGCGGCTAGTTTTCCAGAGCTCCTACTTTCTTATCATCCTGCCATGTGCATGGTTTTCTACACTTCCAAGCGTCCTCACCGAATTTACTGTGAAAATAACAAACGCCTATTGAACGGTCTCTGGCTCTTCCTCGAGATTTGCTGCGATCTTGGTCAATTCTTCTAGGGCTACGCCCGCGGCTTCTGCTGCGAGACGTATTACGGATTAGTGTTTCTAACTGACCGAGACGTTTCATTAAAGCGGCGATCTCGGCGTTTAAAGGTGCGCTTACATCTATCGTAAATGATTATCGTAAGCTCCTTACGACCACTTCCGACGATCGCAATGCTCGTCGTGACAGTTATCGTAACCTCATCGATGAGTTGATTCAACTTGAACTCTGACGATTACAATGCTTGTCTAGCGTTACAACAGTAACCTAATCTGTTAGCCTTCTCGACGCGCGAAGAAAAGTGTGTTTATATGATATATTAGCATAGATATATTGTTTACGAGAGTTTCTTTGCTTACGACCACAATCGCAGCGTTACAATAGATGTAGGCGCACCTTCGGCTGGGCGATCGGCTCTTCACGCGAAACTGCCGCTAACTCCTGTGCGCCAGATCTTTCCATAGCTTTATCTGCTAACTCTGACAGCTTATTAAGTTCCACGTCGCCGACCACGGCTAGAAGCTCTAGTATTCTCTTAGGTAACCTCTGCAACCACAATGTCTATAGAACACAAGTGGCAACGTTACTACCGGCAAGTCGAGTCATTTCTCAACAGTTCTAACGGCTTCCGGTCGTGCAATTCGATGCCGGTTAATAATTGACGCAACTGTGCTTCCTTGGAAGTTGCGAGTCTAGTAATTAAGGCGTTTTTTATATGGCCATATGAATCTTCAATCGGGGGTGCGGCGATAATATTGGTTACTACCTTGGTCATGGGTGGATCTAAATGTCAAATCACTGGGTGTGTTTTGCCGAACCTCTGCTTAACTAAGCGCACGTAAGCGGCGAGCGGTTGCTACCACTTGCTACACAAATATTTGGCTGCAGGACAGAAGCGCTGAGCCGCTGAGCAGGATACCTCAATAAGGCTAAGCGGCGCTGCAATCAAAACCGCTACCAAACGAGCGACTGCTTAGCTAGCGAAGGTTCGGCAAAACACACCCACTGCCGCGCATTTCACCGCATCGGACCTAACGCAGTAAGCTGCGAATTCACGTTCGAGAATCGCGAACCATAACTTGGGTTTGTCGCGCCAAAATTCTGGTAATTTCGCGCTTCTAAATTCACTCGCCTGAATTTCCGGTCGTTTTTCATTATCGGGTGTCTCCTTGGAATCTCCGGTCCCGCCAGGAAACGTCGCCATGTTTCCTCGTGCTGCCTTGATTCTCGAAAATTCTCGGTCGTGTATACTTAAAAACAATATCCGGGTTTCGGCACCAGTTGTGGGATTTCCGTGAACAGGTAGAGGAAACCTGGGAGAATAATATACTGGCTTGCGCTTATACACCGCTTCTTTATTGAACACACTCAACTGATTCAACTAAGGGTTGGTTTATAATAGCCGTAACCGTTAACTTAGGCTGGTGCCGTAAAAGTTGCAAGATAGGAAACCTGTACTACCGTTTATAATCCAATTATAAACGGTAGTACGGGTTTTCTATCTTCCAACTTTTACGGCACCAGCCTAAGTTAACGGTTACGGCTATTATAAACCAACCCTAACTTGACTGACTCGACTTGACTCGACAAACAGAAGTACCGAAGTACAGAACTCTCTCGCAAAAGCGGCAACTCTAGAAAACTAAAACTTTCCTGCAGGGGTGCTGCTCACCGAAGTAACTAGGGTGACGCCAGACGGTTTAGATGAGCGCGCTATCTGTAGGGACGGTCGTTGCACTTACTGCACCTACTTACTTATGCTCATCTACACCGAAAAAGGAACTCAATTTTGCTCCTCATTTTACATCGATCATTTAGGGTGCATTCGTTTACGCAGTGGCTGCCGCAGATGTCGCTTGTTTACCTTGGGTGCTTTCCAATTGCAATATCCCTAGACACTTTCGTGCACACGGCGACACAAGTTGTGTTCCAATTGCCGTAATCGTCGACACAACGCTACACATCCGTACTCGCCCGAGAGCTACTAGTCGGCTGTGGGTGCTTTCCAATTGCAATATCCCTAGACACTTTCGTGCACACGGTGACACAAGTTGTGTTCCAATTGCCGTAATCGTCGACACAACGCTACACATCCGTACTCGCCCGAGAGCTACTAGTCGGCTGTGTAAGCTTGTGTTCTCTAGTGACAATGAAATAGTTACTACTCGAGAAAAAATAATTTTGACTAATCGTATATAATTGTATATGATTATGTATAGAATCATAAATGAATATATATGGGTATATTTATGATTATGTATATTTACATCTTGCTCCTTGTATGATTATATATGAATCCATATATGATTAGATCTGACCATTTCTATGCTGATATGACTAATATATTATAATTCGCATGAGTAGGTACAGATTCATATATGATTAGACCTAATCAAGCCTGACTCATGCCTGACTGTATATGAATTCATATATGACTATATTTAAATCTATGTATGATTCTATCTAATCATGACTGGCTAATATGAACTCGCACCTGACTATATGTAAATTTATATATAACTGGATATATATTCATATATAATTGTGCGTATTTAGATCTGACCATTTCTATGCTGATATGACTAATATATTCTAATTCGTATGAGTAGGTACAGATTCATATACGAGGTTTGTTAAAAAAAAAAGGTGACTTTATTTTTCTCGAAAAATATTTATTTATTCATCAATATCAATTTTGTCCCCTTCAAAGTAATCCCCCTCAGATATAATACACTTGTGCCAGCGCTTTTTCCAATCCTCGAAGCACTTCTGATATGCGCTTTTTGGTATGGTCTTGAGCTCTTCTAGCGATGCGGTCTTTATCTCCTGAATCGTGGCAAACCTCCGTCCTTTCATGGGTCTTTTCAGTTTTGGGAACAGGAAAAAGTCGCAGGGGGCCAAGTCCGGTGAATTCGGTGGCTGAGGCATGATTACGGTGTTGTTTTGGGCCAGAAAATCACGAACAAGCAATGACGTGTGTGCTGGCGCTTCGCTGCCACACGTTTCATGTCCAAAACATCCGAAAAAATTTCATGGCATGAGCCAACCGATATGCCGACATCCTCAGCAACTTCTCTAATAGTGATTCGACGATTCTCCTTAACAATGTTCTTCACTGCTTCAACGTTTTCATCGGTTGTTGACGTGCTGGGGCGTCCAGGGCGGGCATCGTCATTAACATCTTCTCGGCCTTCTGTGAAGAGCTTGTACCACTTATAAACACTTTTTTTGCTTAAAGTAGACTCGCCAAATGCCACAGTCAACATTTCAAGTGCGTCGGAGCACTTAATTTTATTTTTCACACAAATTTAATACAGATTCTTTGATCCATATTTTAAAAATCGCCAAACACACCAAAACACGTCTAACCTTTATATCTGTCAAAAACAAACTAAAAATGCAAAATGGCTGATAATGTCAACATATGTTGGGAACATGTGTACCAACACAACAAAAAAAAAATTCGAAAATCGAATGTATGTAGTCCGCGAAATTTTAAAAGTTATCTTTTTTCTTCAACAAACCTCGTATGATTAGACCTAATCAAACCTGACTCATACCTGACTGTATATAAATTTATATATGACTATATTTAAATCTATGCATGATTCTATCTAATCATGACTGGCTAATATAAACTCGCACCTGACTGTATGTGAATTTATACATATATAACTAGATATACAGGGTGTTTCCGGATCTTTGCGACAAACTTAAAGAGGTGATAGATCTCAATAAATGGAACAACTTTTGTTAAGCAACCCGTGTCCGGCGATGCCTCCTTAAGGCGCTAGGCTGCGTTGAACATTTACGGTTGCGTGACTTAATTGTTTCTTTTGGGAGCATATCAAAAGTTTAGTGTTATACAACCCTTG
Organism: Harpagoxenus sublaevis; assembly: GCA_030770355.1. NCBI lineage: Eukaryota > Metazoa > Arthropoda > Insecta > Hymenoptera > Formicidae > Harpagoxenus > Harpagoxenus sublaevis. The sequence goes on along the minus strand of JASTWR010000398.1, from coordinate 56,422 downwards.
TTAATACCCGAAATGAGCTTATTGACAGGATTATAAACGCATTTGGTACGATTCGCAATAATCCTGGAATTTTTCAGAGGGTGCGTCAGTCAATGCACCGTAGATGCAATGTTTGTATTGAGGTTGCAGGTCGCCATTTGGAACATTTATTTTAATAAAATAAACAAAATATAATTAGAAAAACGTACAATTCATTTAAATTTTAATCTAACCATATTAGAAATCAAATAGCATTCATGCAAGGAGGCATCGCTGGACACGGGATGCTTAACAAAAGTTGTTCCATTTATTGAGATCTATCACCTCTTTAAGTTTGTCGCAAAAGTCCGGAAACACCCTGTATATCCATATATAATTGTGCGTAATCCTGTCTGGATATTATTGACTATAATATAAATTCAAACATGACTAGATATAAAGGTAAATATGCATATTAGATCAAACCTCACCGATGACCTTGACCTTGACATATGTTGTCAAGGTCACCCTCCTGAGTGACCTTCAGAAAGTTTTAGCCGGCGGTCATTGTTCGTTAAAAAGTTATAAACAAAAGAATTGAAAAATATAGCAGTTATTTTGAGTACTAATAGACATAAATAACTGATATTTATGTGGAAATAGTACATGTGTGAACGAAGGAAAGTTAGTTAAAGTAGCGAATTGTTGGTATATTGAAAGAAAAGTTATTTAAAGCAGAGAATAGAGAGTATGTGCTTCAACTTACAAAGCACATACTTGTAAAGCGCGTCACTAACCTATAGGTTAGTGGCGCGTTTTATAAGTGTGTGCTTTGTATGTGCTTTGTATGTGCTTCAACTTAGAAAGCACGTACTTGTAAAGCGCGACACTAACCTATAGGTTTTTGTCAATAACCAACTATTATTTGCTTTAACAAAGCTTTAACATGCTTTTGTCATGATTATATCAACATTTCACTGCTTTAAATAATTTTCCCCACCAAATTTCTTTTGTTTATAACTTTTTAATAAACAATAACCGCCAGCTAAAACCTTCTAAAGGTTACTGAGGAGTGTGACCTTGACAACATATGTCAAGATTAAGGTCGTTTATGCCTTTCAATACTCAAAATAACTGCTATATTTGTCAAACTTTTTTTGTTTATAACTTTTTAATAAACAATGACCGCCGGCTAAAACCTTCTAAAGGTCACTCAGGAGGGTAACCTTGACAACATATGTCAAGGACAAGGTCATCGGTGAGGTTTGACCTAATATGCATATTTACCGATATAAATTTATATATGAATGCATATGATTATATATTCAGGGTATCATATATATCAGCTGTATACACACACACATACACACGCGCGCGCGCGCACATATTTATATTTATATTTATATTTATATTTATATTTATATTTATATTCAATAAACAACAAGGTTATATATACGGAAAAATAAACATTTTTACCATATAAAATTTGTCCAATTAGCTATACGATAAGACTATTATAGTTCTTGTAATAAAGTTATTAATATCTTTACTCTTTTTTTAATATTCCAAGGACATTTTTTATAAAACAACAATTTAATAAGTTGTTTTACTACCCCAAGAAGAACCGAGTGCATGTACTCAGGTAAAACACATGTTCCAATATCAATCAGCGGCACACAAGACAATCTACTACTACGGAAAATCTACGGAAAAATATAATTTTTAATCAAATTTGTTATATTTTTGTAGAATTAAATTATATTGTTAGAAAATTATACAGTATCTATGTTTGACACCTTCCATACATTTACTAACAATAAGTGTAACATATGTAGTACAATACGAAACGTCTTTATTAATTAACGTTGTAGCACAGTACGTAAGGTGACTGACTCAAGATCCAGGGGTTCCAGGTTCAAATCCAGCGGTGGTAAGCAAATTTTCTAAGTACAATATAAATTTAATTAATTAAGCTTGCACATAATAAAGATTTTCGACAATAAAATAATGGTCAACGAGAGAAATAAATTTTATTTTGTTGACTTAAATGTGATAATATTTTAATGGTCATATATGAATAGATATGACCGTCTATATGATTTTGTATGAGCATGCATGGTCAGACCTGGCCAATTTTCAGATCTGATCATATATGAAATAATATATGATTATATATAATTAGTCAAAATTATTTTTTCTCGGGTAGCCACGGCGGCTATAAATGAGTGTCCGGGCAATTTTTTTCTTTTTTTTATTCAAAAAGGCGAAAAAACTACAAATCAACGAAAATATCAAGAGTATTATTGAAGCAATAAGTAATTCGGATTATCTTATATCACAATAATGAATAACCCTACCCAAAACCGTGCACAGCGTACACATTAGTACACACTTTGTTCCAATTGAGTCGTGCACATCGCTACACTTTGTGCCTTCCTGTGTATGTTTGTGTTAGAATGTGTTAAACAATTGGAAAGCACCCTGTGTAAGCTTGTGTTCTCTAGTGACAATGAAATAGTTACTAGCCACGGCGGCTATAAATAAGTGGCCGCGCATTTCTTTTTCTTTTTTTTTATTCAAAAAGGCGAAAAAACTACAAATCAACGAAAATATCAAGAGTATCATTGAAGTAATAAGTAATTCGAATTATCTTGTATCACAACAATGAATAACCCTACCCAAAACCGTGCACAGCGTACACATTAGTACACATTTTGTTCCAATTGAGTCGTGCACATCGCTACACTTTGTGCCTTCCTGTGTATGTTTGTGTTAGGATGTGTTAAACAATTGGAAAGCACCCCTTGTTGTTCACCGAGTGTTAAACAAGGTAAACGAACGAAATCTGCGGCAGCCACTGCGTAAATGAATGCCACCTTGTGCGTTCCGAGTTGCGCATGAAACGCATATACTGCATTACTGTTGCGCAGCGCTTCAAAATCGTTCCGTTTTTTAAATGCGCATAAAGCTCTGCGCGCTAATGTGAATTGAGAATATGGACGCCATGCAAAACGTCAACAAACGAATTCCAGTAATTGTAATCTCTTCGATAATACTTTTGAAGAAAAACAATGAAAGTGATAGTTCCGAATCAAGCGACAGTGAAAATGAAAATGAAGTTGAAGTCATATCTCCAAGTGATATGCAGACGTTGTTTTCTATGCTAATAGCAAGTAAATCACGTAAAGAAAAAATTGTAGTTGAAAAAATTACGGATTACGTCGATCGCGTGATTAATAATTACACAAATATTATATTTAAAGAACATTTTAGGTAAGCATTTAAACATAAATGTTTTTAAGTTATGAAGTTGTAATATTTTCCATTTCGTTTTATTAAATTTAAGACACGATGCTCGGGGGGGTGTCAGTCGCCCCGGATTCGCGAGCGTTCTGCGTAATAATCGAAGGACCAGAGGGATCGTTCCCTCACGAAATTCAAACAAGGTAGCAAGCAAAGGCGATGCAAAACATGCGACTCACCGTTTCGTTGCCCATTGCCCCTCGTGGGTGGTGGTCTCTTGCCGCTATATCTCTCGTCCTTTCTTCTGGCGGGTTCTCTGATGCGGGCGCGAAGGAGAGCGGGCAAGCACACCGGCAAGGCACGAGAGAAGCAAACCGTGGTAGGAAGGCAGGCAGGGCAAATATGCAGGCAGGCAGTGCACACAACACCAAGCAAGCACAAAAGGCACGATCTTGCGATGATTCGTGCTCCGAGACGAATGTGTCGTGCTCCGAGACGAGCACTTCTCCTACTGAGTTCGCTCCGGCCCTCACTGGTTCGCGCGCCTGCGAAGTAGATCCCGCGCGAGTACCAAATCCAAGTAATTAGGCGGGCCACCCGCAGGCGGGCAGCACGAGTCGGGTGAGTCGCGCGAGTAGTTACCGTGATCCGCCAACGTTTCGCGCGAATCATCGAACTCGATCTCGATTGTATGATGGTCCTACTTACCGTAGGACCCGCTTGATTACGAACGCGATTGACGCTATTAAAGCACAACATGTAACTTAATACTACAAACTTAATGATACGGAATCGAACTTCAATTATGTACACTTAATACTACGGAACCTAAACTACTATATACAGGTGAGCGCCGAACATGCCGCCCACCAAAATACAACGCCTTGTATTTTCACTCGGAGTCCGCGGCCCGTGGGGTGCCCATCGGCAAGGGGCACAGCTTCACCAGGGGACGCGAGATCGAGCCGTCCGCCACCCGAACCGTGGCGACACGCGGGACGCCATCGCTACCGAAATGTAGTGTTTCTACACGACCGCGTTTCCAGCGCAAAGGGGACGCGTTGTCGTCTTTGATAAGTACCAACGAGCCCACGGTGAGCGGGTTGGCGGAGATCCACCATTTGGGACGCTGCTGCAGCGTATGAAGGTACTCATTGTGCCAGCGCCTCCAAAAATCTTGGTGCATCCGCTGTATCAGCTGCCACCGGCCTAAGCGACTCATCGACAGCGGAGTCAGGTCGGGCGAAGGGACGGCCACGAGAGGCTCTATAGTCAAAAAATGTCCGGGAGACAGGGCTTCCAGATCCAAGGGATCGGTGCTCAGTGGACAAAGGGGTCGAGAGTTCAGGACGGACTCGATCTGGGCGAGGACCGTCGTGAACTCTTCTAATGATAGGGTTTGATCCCCGACCACCCGTCGAAGGTGGGTTTTGAAAGATTTAACGCCCGACTCCCAGAGGCCCCCGAAATGGGGCGCAGAGGGAGGGTTGAAGGACCATTTGATCCCTTCTCGCTCCGCTGCGTGGCACATGGATTGTTCGAGGTCTCGCGCCGCTCCCACAAAATTCGTTCCGCAATCACTGTACAAAAGTGAGCAGCGTCCGCGACGGGCTACGAAGCGTCGCAGCGCAGCGAGAAAGGAGTCTGTGGACAATGAAAGAGCGACCTCCAAGTGTGTCGCCTTAATTGCGAAACAAACGAACAGGCATACATATGCCTTGAAGGAGGAGACTCCCCGAGCTCGGCGGGGAACGATCGAGAACGGCCCCGCGAAGTCCACACCGCTGATCGAGAACGGCTTGACCTCACTAACCCGTTCGGCCGGGAGGTTGGCCATAGGAGGCTGGAGAGGGCGAGGATTCGCTCGGAAGCACTTATGGCACTCGGCTAAGACGCGGCGGATCACGCGATAAACCCCAATTATCCAAAATTTCTGGGCGAGCAGATACTGAAGCGTGCGTCTACCTGGGTGCAAATGCGCGCGGTGTGCATGTTCTACGATGAGCTCGGTAAGTCGGTGTTTGTTGGGGAGGAGTACCGGATGCTTGGCCTCGAAAGGCAGTCTCGATTGGATGAGCCTGCCGCCCACCCTGAGAACGCCTGTTGGGTCCAGAAATGGAGCGAGTTTAAGGAACGGCTTGGGCAGCCTCCTCCCGTTTCGAAGCCGATCAATTTCTTCCCCAAAGGAAATCGATTGAACGAGCTTAACTACAACTAATAGCGTCGAATGTGCTTCGAGTTAGTCCACGGCCAAGGTCGCGGGCACCGGCTTGGCCCTGGCTCGACTAGTGAATCTTAAGAGATACGCGATAATCCTACAAACCCTATCCAACGACGAAAACTTATCTAATAACGAGAGTATAGGGCAAGATGAATCGCAGGCAACGAGGGCCATGATCCGCTCTTCCTCGCATGGGAGAGATTCCTCAGAGAGCGTTGGCTCAGCGCGGGACTCGAAGTTTATGAGCCACTCAGGGCCTCCCCACCACATGGAATTAGCCACGAGTTCGCGAGGGAAAAGCCCACGTGAGCAGTGATCGGCTAGGTTGAACTCGGAGGCCACATGGCCCCAAGCTGACACCGAGATCTTGTCTTGTATCCGCGCAACGCGATTGCGAACGAAGGTCTTCCATCGGTGCGGGACAGAGCTGATCCAACACAGAGCCACCCTGGCATCGGACCAGGCGTACTCGTCGTCAATCTTTATGTGTCCTTGCAGGACCTGACAGACGTACGCGAGCAGATTCGCGAGAAGTAACGCAGCGCAGAGCTCCAAGCGGGGAAGAGAGATAGCGCGCAATGGAGCTACCTTAGATTTCGCACAAAGTATCGCGACCTTGGTTTCCGACGGAGTGACCGTACGCAGGTACACGACTGCCCCATATCCTTGTTCGCTCGCGTCGCAAAAGCCATGTAATTCGCGCCGAACGTTATCGCCCGCGGGAAAGGTACGGGGTATACGCAGGGAAGCCAGCGCGTCAAATTCTGATTTATAGCGTTCCCATTGACGACGAACATCTGAGGGAGGTTCGTCGTCCCACTCGAGCCTTAAAGTCCACAACCGCTGGATTAATCGTTTCGCGGTAAAGGTCAACGGCGCCAGAAATCCTAAGGGATCGAATATGCGCGCTACCTCCGACAATATCGTTCGTTTAGTGCAGTCTCGCGTCAGAGGGTTAAGCTGAAACCCGAAGCTGTCTGACTGCGAGTGCCAACGAAGGCCCAGAACCTTAAGCGCTTGATCATCGGCCGACTCGAAAGACAGCGTCTTTTGACTACAGATTTCTGGGTCGAGACCCTCCAACGCGGCGGGATGGCTACTCGCCCATTTTCGCAGTTCGAAGCCGGCGCTCCGAAACAACTCAAGCATCTGATCGCGAAACGCGACAGCTTGTTCGACCGTACGGAAGCTGGCCACCACGTCGTCCACATATAGCACTCTAATCAATGTCTCATAAACTAACGGATACTTATCGCGATTTTCGTACGCTAAGCGAAGTAAGCAATAGATAGCCAAGAACGGAGACGAGGTGATGCCGAAAGTGACCGTTTTAAGCACATAGTCGAGGATAGGATCTGATTCCGAGAAGCGCCAGACGATGCGCTGATAATCGCGATGCTCCGGGTGGATCCAGATTTGTAGGAACATTTGCTTTACGTCCGCGGTGATGGCCACGGGCTCAGCGCGAAGGAGAAGCAGGACCGCGACTATGTCGGGCTGCAATTTCGGGCCACTGAACAAGGTATCGTTTAAGGATAGCCCGTTCGGACATTTCGCCGAAGCATCGAAAACGACGCGAAGTTTTGTAGTCGCGCTGTCCAGCTTGTAAACCCCGTGATGGGGCAAATAATACACGCGACCGTCCGCGGAAAAAGGATCGATCGCTAGTTCCATGTGGCCGCTGTCTAAGTAATCTTGCATGAATACGTTATAGCCAGCCCGAAGCTCCTGATTTGACTTGAAACGACGCTCGAGTGCGCGTAGTCGACTGACGGCCATCGGTCGAGAATCCACGAAGGTAGGGAGGTCCGAGATGAACGGATACGAGACAACGAAGCGACCCGAATGGTCGCGATAAGTGGTTTGGTCGAATATCTCCTTGCAACGCCGATCTTGCTCGGAGCAAGGAATAGATTTGGGAACCTCCTCTAACCTCCAGAATTGCCCCACGGCGGCTTCAATCGACTCAATGGTCGTGGCGAAGGAGTGCACGGATTGCACGCGCAATGAAGGAGAGACCGCGCCCATCAAGACCCAGCCGAATGCTGTGTTAAAGGCGTCTGGTTCCCCGGTTTTACCGGTACGCCGACCGTCGCGTAACACGGACACAAAGGATTCCGCTCCCAGAAGTACATCGATCGTGCCGGGCGAATAGAATTTCGGATCTGCGAGCGGCAGCCCCCGCAGGTGATCCCACGGTTTGGAATCGACACGGCTGCTGGGTAACGGCGAGGTGATGCGGGGAAGCACGGTGGCTTCAACCGGAAATCGAATGTCGGTTCTATTTCGCACCCGGATAACGAACGAGGTGAGGCCCCTCGTAGTGGCGGCCCTTGTTTCGCCAACGCCCATTACCGTCGCACGATGCCTTGTCCGAGAGAAGCCGCCCCTTTGAAGGCAACCTTCTGTGACGAAATTCGCCTGACTCGCGCTATCGAGCAATATACGGACCGGGAAGGCGTTGCCGCGAGCGTCGAGCGCCTCCGCACGAACAGTCGATAGCAATACTACGCGACTCGAAATGCTCGCCATGGAGACGATCGGTTGGTCGCTTGTATCCGCCGGAGTTGCAGGGCTGTTTACGACCGGAGTGACCGCCGAGGCGGCCGCGAGCGATGGGACGTTGGCCGGCCCGAAGTGCAGGAGCGAATGATGCTTTGCCTGACAATGCCGGCAGGTGAAAGAGCTAGAGCAATTTCTCAAGTTGTGTCCCGCGCGGAGGCAATTTAAACAGAGTCCCTGTTCACGAGCGAAGTTGTGCCGCTCCCGTTCCGAGAGTTGCAGGAAAACGGGGCACTTAGCCAGCAAATGCTGCTCCGTACACTTAGGGCACGCGGCATTTTGGACGACGAGCGACGTGGTCGACGCGGCCTTCCTTTTACTCGACTGTGCCAAAGAGTTTGATGCCGACGCGAGAACCGTACAATATCCCGCTAGAAATTTCGTTAGTTGATCGTACCGCGGCGATTCCACGGTCATGTGAGCCGCTTCAAACTTCTCCCGTAGCGTAGGAGTGAGCTTTTCTAATAAATGATTGAGCAGCATAAAATCCCACGCGTCGACAGGATAATCCAGCATACTCAGGGCGCGCGTGTTCTCGGTGAACGCGTCCAATAGCGCGCGGAGGGATTCGGCGGAATCCGCAACCAAAGGCTTGGCGTGGACAAACGCGCGCCAGTACTGCGTCGCTAATTTGCGCTTGTTCTGATAGCGCTCTCGAAGCGCATCATACGCGATCTCGTATATTTCCGCGGTTAGCGGTAGGTTTTTCACCACGCCGAGAGCCTCCCCCGATAGCGAGGCCAACAAGTATTGATATTTTTCGATGGCGGACACGCTGCGGTTTTCGTGGATCGCCTTATTGTACAGCGCGATAAACGATGGCCACCCTCCAAGATCACCGTTGAAATGGGGAAGGGCGATCTTCGGCAGTTTGATCGCGGAGTGATGCACCGGCGGCGCGCCCCGCGAGGGCTCATCGGTCCCCCGCGCGGGAACGAAGCATTCGTACCGCCCTATTACCGCGAAGCGCATTGTGTCGAACTCGTCACGTATCGCGTCTTCGATGGCGAATTCCTCATCCGTAGCGTCCTGTATTACTTGGAGGTGGGCCTCCTCAAAATCCTGAACTAATTGCGCTACCGTCGGATAACGAACGAGAAAGGTTGGTCTCATGGCCACGTTGTCTACCGCGAGCATCGAATACTTATGTATTTCCTGCATGCGCCGCAGGCACAGTTCGCGCCGCGGTTTGCAGCCCCGATTCATTTTGAAGTCGAGGTACGATTTTCACTCCCGGAGTTGAAGGCCGTTCGTGAAACGCGCGGCACCAATATTATTAAGCGAAATATAATGTACGCGCGAAACTGTTATAATGTCGATATTCGACAGCGAAAATAGAAACACGCAAATATGCGAGCGAAAACGACGAAGTTCTATTGTCCCGCTTCGAGCGCGGAGACAAACACCAAAAAAAAGGCGAAATACCGCGCCGCTCGCCAAGGACAAGGGGAGCGGACGGCTCGAGCTCGAAGATACAACGACGGAATATTCCGATGAATATTCGCATCGATAGAATATTCCAATGAATATTCTTCGCGTTATAGTATTAATTAATACTATTTGTGCAATATAGATGCGAATTAATAAGTACGAGAGCGATCGAGTTAGCGGCGCGCGCGCGAGCGAGTCGACCACGCGAATCTTCGTTGCAAAACTGGCGAGCGAAAGATATCGCGCAATGCAGTGAGTGCACGCGCCGATTACTCGATGCAGCGAAAACTATTCAACTAAATTACGAGTCGCAACGAAAGGTCGGCGGTAAAATACTATACGCGAATATAATATCCGGCTCGAAGGACCAATGCTCGGGGGGGTGTCAGTCGCCCCGGATTCGCGAGCGTTCTGCGTAATAATCGAAGGACCAGAGGGATCGTTCCCTCACGAAATTCAAACGAGGTAGCAAGCAAAGGCGATGCAAAACATGCGACTCACCGTTTCGTTGCCCATTGCCCCTCGTGGGTGGTGGTCTCTTGCCGCTATATCTCTCGTCCTTCCTTCTGGCGGGTTCTCTGATGCGGGCGCGAAGGAGAGCGGGCAAGCACACCGGCAAGGCACGAGAGAAGCAAACCGTGGTAGGAAGGCAGGCAGGGCAAATATGCAGGCAGGCAGTGCACACAACACCAAGCAAGCACAAAAGGCACGATCTTGCGATGATTCGTGCTCCGAGACGAGCACTTCTCCTACTGAGTTCGCTCCGGCCCTCACTGGTTTGCGCGCCTGCGAAGTAGATCCCGCGCGAGTACCAAATCCAAGTATTTAGGCGGGCCACCCGCAGGCGGGCAGCACGAGTCGGGTGAGTCGCGCGAGTAGTTACCGCGATCCGCCAACGTTTCGCGCGAATCATCGAACTCAATCTCGATTGTATGATGGTCCTACTTACCGTAGGACCCGCTTGATTACGAACGCGATTGACGCTATTAAAGCACAACATGTAACTTAATACCACAAACTTAATGATACGGAATCGAACTTCAATTATGTACACTTAATACTACGGAACCTAAACTACTATATACAGGTGAGCGCCGAACACACGATATAAGGCAAATAAGAGCTATACGCTGATATTAAAGCGAGAGATTTTAAAATTTGTTTAATAAATTTTAAATCTTTCATGTATTTCCAAGTACACGAATTTCCAACATACTAAACCGTGCGCCGATTTTTTGTCGGACTGAAAACACATCAGTTTTCGTTGGAGCATTAAAATCCCTCCCCCCCCCCCAACAAATCATTTGATGCTAATTTAAGCATTATAAATTAATATAAAGAATTTATTGCGAAAAATATTACCTCAGACAGGGTTTGAACCTGGAATCTCCCGTATTCCGTTCGGGCGTCTTACCAATTCGACCACCGAGGCATGTGGTAATATTTATCGCAATAACAAATTAATAGAAACCGGTAGGACGCAATGTTTCAGCCTGCGTAACCTTAAAACTAATAACAAGAAACAAGCTCTCCAGATACACAATCAAAGACACGATATAAGGCAAATGAGAGCTATACGCTGATATTAAAGCGAGAGATTTTAAAATTTGTTTAATAAATTTTAAATCTTTCGTGTATTTCTAAGTACACGAATTTTTCCCACATACTAAACCGCGCGCCGATTTTTTGTTGGACTGAAAACACAGTTTTCGTTGGAGAATTAAAATCCCTTACCCCCCCCCTCCAACAAATTATTTGATGCTAATTTAAGCATTATAAATTAATATAAAGAATTTATTGCAAAAAATATTACCTCAGCCAGGGTTTGAACCTGGAATCTCCCGTATTCCGTTCAAGCGTCTTACCAATTCGACCACCGAGGCATGTGGTAATATTTATCGCAATAACAAATTAGTAGAAACCGGTAGGACGCAATGTTTCAGCTTGCGTAACCTTAAAACTAATAACAAGAAACAAGCTCTCCAGATACACAATCAAAGACACGATATAAGGCAAATGATTTATTAAATTTATTTCACACGATATAAGGCAATGATTTATTAAATTTATTTCACTTATATCATACCCTAACATTCTAGGCTGTATCCGGCTACATTTGAAATGGTTTTATCACTGTTTGGACCAGCACTAAATGCCACAGGTACTATATTTGGTAGAAAACCAATTTCAGCAGAGAAACAATTGTATATTGCTCTTTGGTTTATGGCTACTCCTGATTCGTACAGGTATGTAAAACCCAGCTGTGCTCTATACTGGTGTAACCATCACATATATATAGCATTTTTCACTCAGCAGCACCTTCGACATAATGTCTAAAAGACAATCTTAATGATATCTTTACGATATCTTTTAGACAAGCATGCTGTCTGGGACTGAGTGCCATATTGCATTCAACTGACACCATGTCTTGTAGCTAATGCCGAATTTGTGTACGAAACTAAAAACACATTGCTGTTATGTAGTGCGCACCAATGCGGCCAGTGAAAAATGCTATTAAATTGTTTTGCGACAAGCTTCCCATTGCTTACTTTTCTGGATTGTTACAGATCCGTTTGTGTCAAATTTAGAGTTGGTAGAGCAACTGCTTTTAGGGCTGTGAGACGTGTTACCTACGCACTTCATTGCATCGCACCACGATTTATACAGTGGCCCAAAGAAGTTGTTGTTGCAGATATCATGGAACATTTCAAAAGGACTTGCGGCTTTCCAAATGTCATCGGTGCCATAGATGGAATACACATTAAAATCCGAGCTCCGCCAGTTGATCCAACTTCTTATATAAACCGAAAAGGTTTTCCGTCCTTAAATGTCAAAGTAGTATGTGATTCACGTGGCTTCTTTACGCACTGTTATGCAGGACAAGTAGGATCAATTCACGATGCTCGAGTTTTTAGAAACTCCCCAGTAGCACGTTTTCTAGAAATGCCTGACATATACTTCCCTAGTGACTCCCATATTATCGGAGACGCGGCACATGCAATTCATCCGCACTTGTTGGTCTCGTTTCGAGACAATGGTCATTTTCAAAACGACAAAAAAATTTAATTATTGTCTATCGTCAACAAGAATGGCAGTTGAACGTGCGATTGGACAATTAAAAATACGTTTTAAAATACTATTAGATTGTCTACCACTGACGGATGTTAAAAAAATTCCAGAGTTTATCATAGCATGTTGCGTGTTACATAATATTTGCATATTACAAAATGAAGTAGGGGAGACCGGGGCTAATCGGTCAGGTTTTTTTTGGTGCCGATTTTTAACAACAAAATAAATAATTTTAGTTAAATGTGGTATACCATTTTTAAGAGTGAACCTTTAGCTACAAAATTTATATAGGAAATTTTTGTCTACGTCGCTTTGTTTAACCGGTATAGAGCAAAAACGACAACGGTGGAAAAATTGAAATCTCAAAAATGCCGGGGTAAAACTGTCACCCCCCCCCCCCCCCCGGGGCAAATCAGTCACACTACATTTTCAATACATATACGTCCATCTAATTCTGAAAAATGATAGGATACATTTTAATAATTGTTATTTCAGAGAAAAATATAAAAATTTATTTAAAATTTTTATGCGACATTATTCTATTCCAAAAAACAATTAAAGCACGTGAATACAGATCCTGACAAGCGCACGCATGTGTTGTGTGCCCTACGCTCGCACGCAATGCACTCTTTCCCGTATGCTCTTTTTACTGTGAACTTCTCAGAGCACACGCAGCACGTATTATCCTCGGATTTACGCCCACTGCTCGTCGAAGGCTGCGGTTCTGTTTGTGTGGCATTTTTTTTGGGCCGGCTTCTCTTTCTTGGCGCATTGGCAGGTGTAAATTTTGTCTTTCTCGTAGAAGGTTTATCTTTTTTTTTCCGCATGGACTCCGCCTGCTCAGCCGCCAATTCCATCATTTCAGGCGAGTCAGTAAGAATGGCGCTCTTTCTTCGTTTTTGTCCTTTACGAGTCTGTTGCCTCGGAGCGGCTTTAGGAAATGCTCGAATACTTTGAAGCGTCGCGCTCAAGTTCTGTGTATCACCAGGACGAGACATGGAAGAAGCCGAGGGATCGAATTCGTTCTGGTCGGCTGCGTCGGGTCCGGTTGTCTCCGAATCGGCTGTGTCCGGGTCGGCTGCGTTGAGGTTGACTTTTTCGGGATGAGCGGAAGTAGAAGGCCTCTCTCTATCCGTAACACTGCTCGGCAAAAATTCGTATTCCTGGAAAATGTCCGGGTTGAATGGAGAAATTCCAGTGCATTCAAACCCGGACACAATATTTTGATGCGTTACGGCAAGTGGCAGTGACTTAGCCACGATTCCGGGGATATCGTATATTGTCATTGTTCTACCAGGATGCGACGTCATCCAGTTATCACACTGTGCGTGTACACTTTTATTTAACGGGCGATGGTGCGATCCAGCGGTTGCATTTTGTGCGAGCAATGCGGCGGTAATGATAGGAGAATGATTCCATTCGCTTTACAAAATTCGAGACCAGCGATAGACAAATGTGATTCGTGATTGTCGAGTATTAGTAAAACTGGGGCGTCGAGGGAAGCACGCACATGAGACTGGAAGAACTGTAAAAACTGAACAAAATGCTCCGCATTCATCCAGCCACTTGAATTCGCTACACCTGTGCAGCCTGGCGGTCCGCCGTTAAGGAAATGTTTCTTGAAATTTTTATGAGGAAAAATAAAAAATGGAGGTAGAAAATGCTCAGTCGCTGACACCGCCATCGCCAAAGTTACGAGGGTTCCTCTTTCCGCAGAAGTCACTCGCCCGACTTGCTTCATTCTTTGACGTCCGATGACTCTATTCGGTGTCTGAACGGTTGTAATTCCCGTCTCATCCATATTCCATATGCAGTGAGCCTGCAAATGATGAGATACGTTATTTTCGACCAAAACATTTATTCATCAGTTAACACACCTGGAAATGATGTTTATCCATCAGAGATCTTAGCAGCGCAAAGAACCTTTTTACATTTGTTCGATTGAAACTGGTGGCACGTGCTAAACTTGTCGCTTTTGGTTTGCGTATGGATAATGTTGGATGTCGTTTGAGAAAGCCGCTTACCCAATCTTCACCGGCCATGCGAGCGGCTTCCCACGATGCTGGTACCTTCAGATTCAATTTTTTGGCTAAATCAAAGGCTAAACCACGGGTTTCCTTCGCAGAGAGCCCAAAGTACATATCGTTGCAATGTACTAAGTATTCCACTAAAGTCTTTTCAGTTTCACAGTCCATAACCTACATTTGAAATTAAGACGTTGCATGAATATAAACTTTGCTGAGCAGAGTGCTTGCTTTTAAAAATTAAGTACTCACCGAGAAGCGTCCTCCATGTAGTACGACCATTTTATCTACTTTCATTTTATCTACGCTCATTTTATCTACTTTCACCGCAAGAACTGCCTTCTTCAGTTTCTCCTCGTCGACGGGAGTCGTTTTGCGACGATACGTGCGTACCATTTCCCTGCAATGTAGGACTAACAATAACGCACGTGCAACCTAACACAGGGAAACCTAACCTAAAATCGCCGTGAGCTGAAGTCGTGCGCCCGGCGCGCCACAGTGACAAGACTGTCACATTTTCCCCGGGTGCTTACTGACCGATTTGCCCCAAACACAAGTTTCAGGTTTAATCGCCCACGAAATATTAGACATCAACGATAATGAAAAAACTACACTGGATTCGTGTTCAGCATGCATTACTCTTTATAATCACGTACCTGGAGATTTGGAGAGCAAATATTATTGCAGATATTACACAATTTCCACGCGCAGAAAATTTCACTTTCACCTTCCGAAAACACGTTTGCCCTCGTAAAAATCATAACACGGCAGGTAACCTGCCGAAACTCCGTTGGACCGTTGGTCACATGGGTACCATAAGACGCGTTTACAATGTTAATAGCGAGTTCGCACAATATACAGGTTCCGAGATATTTGATTTGACACTTTTACCCCGTTAACTGTTTAGCCCCGGTCTCTCCTAATGACTGTTGGCGTCCAACATTATGAAGAATTACAGGCACCTGTTCGCGACAATAACACTGACAAGGGAAATGCTAGAAGAACGAGAATAATGAATGCATTGCAAATGAGGCTCGTCAATTGATCGATAATGAATATTTGGATGTAATACGAAGGATCTTATGTTGTTTTTTTATAAACAAACATTTTTGGTTGATAAACCGACATTAGTTATGTTTAATTTTTGGTTTTATTCCTATTATCCCTGGCGGAAAAAATTTCTATGAATAACTTCAAAATTTGACTAGAAATAGAAATTTGTACATTTTTGTTGAAATATTTAATTTTTTGTAGAAATAGTTATTTTTTTGTAGAAATATCTACGAAATAGTACCACAAATTACAATGTTCTCAAATCAAGAAATTATTGCAAGTAGTATTTTATGAAAAATTACAATTTTATAAAAAATAGTACAGAGATCTACAAATTTTAAAAATTTAAGAAGAAACAAAATCTTAATAATTTAAAACATCTGTTTACTTGTAGAAAACCACTATTATTTATATGTGACTATAGAAATCTACCACAATTTACGTATCGTACAACTGTGCAACTTAGAATCCAATTCAGTTTTAGTTTTTTAGTTTCTCATAAATACTACAACTTCGTACAAATAATAACAAATACCGATTTGTTTGTGGAGCTCAAAAATTTTCTACAATTATGGCTAACTAAAATTTGTACTTTTTAGTTAAATGTTAAGTTTTTACACAAATCTTCCAAAATTGATGTATTATTAATTACTTCTTTATTCGCAAAAGTCAAAATACTTATGTTTTTATTTTCGTATAGTTTGCTGTAAGACCCAATAGAAAAGTACACAAACGTACAATTTTTTACTTAATTAAATTTCTGACTCGTGAATGATTATAATTTCGCATATAATACTACAAGGTCCTATAGAAAACGACAAAATTCTTAGCCTTTTACGAATCGTGAATCCATAAAAATCTATATGTATTCGCTTTTTTAGATTTTTATAAGATACTACAATTTTCCATGGAAAGGTTGAAAGTTTGGTTGAAGGTCTGTTAATTTCCATGTAAAATTGTAGTATCTTATAAACATCTAAAAAAAGCAAATTTATGTAGATTTTCATGAATTCACGAGTTGTAAAAGGCTTAAGGATTTTGTCGTTTTCTGTAGGATCTTGTAGTATTGTATGCAAAATTACAACCATTCACAAATCAGAAATTTATATAGGTAAAAAATTGTACATTTATGTATTTTTCTATTGGACTTTACAACAGACTACACGAAAATAAAAACATAAGTATTTTGACTTCTGCGAATAAAGATGTTATTAATAATAGATGAATTTTGTGTAAAAACTTGTAACATTTAACTAAAAAGTACAAATGTTAATTAGCCATAATTGTAATAGATTTTTGAGCTGTACAAAGAAATCGGTATTTGTTACTATTCGTACAAAATTGTAATATTTTATGAGAAACTAAAAACTGGATTAGATTCTAATTTGCAGTTTTACGATATGTAAATTGTGGTAGATTTCTATAGTCATTTATAAATAATTGTAGTATTCTACAAGTAAGCAGATGTTTTAATTTTTTAAGATTTTGTTGATTCTCAAATTTTTATTATTTGTAGATTTTTGTATTATTTTTTATTAAATTGTAGATTTTCAATTGTAGAAACACTATAAAGATGTGTAATATATGAGTATAAGTAAGAAGGAAGCATCAGAGTCAGAGGATCACCACTAGTCCATTCATCAAAAAGGTTAAGCGACGTTGTCGTGGTACCACACTCGGATGGGTGACCGCCTGAGAGAGCGGGTTTTTTCAGGCAGACACGCGGCTGTACACATACAGTGTCATAGTATATTATAATATAATTCTTGTAGAGACAACAAAAATCAAATTAAATTTTTTTAAAACTGTTTTCGACATTGAAAACAATATCAGTATTAGTTGTAGTTTGACGTAGTTTCACCGAAAAATTTATAGATCAAGATCCACTAAAAAAATACAAAAATTTACAAAAATGTTCCAATTCTAGCATTTTCATGTAGAATTTTGTAGCACTTCTTAAATTCATGTAGATTTTAGTAGATTCTGGCAATTATATTTTGTAGTTTTTTGTAGTACACTTTTATTATTTTTAAAATTTTGTAGAAATATTTCCGCCAGAGATACTATTCAAGTCTTATAAATTTCAGTCGTACATTTCGTGTATTTTGAAATGTGAACAAAAAAAGTAGTATTTCAAATGTTTGTACTTCTACATTTAAAAAAATAAAAATAATTTTTTCTTAAAATTGTTTAAAAAAGCGTTTAGAAGATATTCCTTGATAGGCGAGAGACCTATTGCTCGTAAGCATAACGTAACATAAAATCATACTTTGTGAGGATTATAACCCAAACTTAAAACTCGTAATTGAAATGAAATAAACTAATTAATATAAAATAAACATCTTTCAAAGCTTCAACTAGTAACGCTTAACTTTAAACATTTCTTTTAAGAAGAGTACAAACTACATTTTATTAATAAATTGTCCCAATATGGAGACTAATGACTTCTGTACGCTTATTTGAATCGCATGCGGTATTTATGCATAAAAACGACTTCCTCTCCGATTTGCTTGATATTTTAGTATGTTGTTGGGGATGTCCTCCCGAGTCATTTCATATATATATATAAGGGTCGGACTTAAATAGTTTCGGAGATACTGGCTGAGAAAGGATAAAAATAATAAATACAAAAATAAACGTTTAATGATGATTTATCATTAGGAATCTGAAAGATTTCAACCAAGTGTGTGCTTTGTATGTGCTTCAACTTACAAAGTTCATACTTGTAAAGCGCGTCACTAACCTATAGGTTAGTGGCGCGCTTTATAAGTATGTGCTTTGTATGTGCTTCAACTTAGAAAGCACATATTTGTTAAAGCAGAGAACAGTTGGTATATGAAAAGTACATATTTATATGTACGATGAATAGTAGTAGGAGTGGATCTTGTTTTGCGTAGAAAGTACTGTTTTATATAGGTTTGTAACTTTCCACGTAGACCGAGATCCACCCCCACTCATCCCTGCATGCGGAGAGGTGTAGTATAGCCTGTTTGTTTATGTTTTCAAAGTGACTCTATTGGTTTGTTTACGTTTAAATTTCTTCATATATTTCCGACAAGGAATATTCATCATTCACTTAGGGACCGTCACAGCGTGTAAAAGTTTCGGAACGTGAACATAATGAAACTAAACGAATTTCTAAGTATCTGTCGCGATTCTAATCTACTTCTTGATTTTTGAACTTTGACACTCGGATTACCGCATTCTTTGATGCAATAGCTGAAATTTTTCAGATTCCTAATGATAGTGTTGAATAAATCATCATTAAACGTTTATTTTTGTATTTATTATTTTTATCCTTTCTCAGCCTGTATCTCCGAAACTATTTAAGTCCGACCCTTATATATATGTATATATAAAATGACTCGGGAAGATATCCCCAACAACATACTAAAATATCAAGCAAATCGGAGAGGAAGTCGCTTTTATGCATAAATACCCCGCATGCCTTTTGTCACGTTGTATTATTCTTTCTTCGCGTATTTTTTCTTGTGTTTTCATTTCTTCTTTTTTTCCTTCTTTTTCTGCCGCAATATTGGCCAAGAACTCTTCCATAACGTTTTTTATTCGTTTTCTCTTTTTCGGTGGACCTGTAATAGATAATACAAAAACGACTATTACACTATAATAAATAATAAGAACCGAATTAAATTAATATTAAGGCTGCGTTCGTCTTGACGCTTGAACGCTGTAAGCCGTGATGAGAGCACTTTACACTACTAAGTATACACAAGTAAAAAATCTTACTTTTCGATGTAGGGGATGAAATCATTGATAACGATGATCCTTCCTGATTAGGGTCCGATGGACCGTCACTTGTGGCAATTGCAGGAGTCCTAATGGACGCTTTGTCACCAAATAATGAATCCATAACGTAGTGCATGATGGGGATAATGTGTTAAATAATATACAAATATATCTTGTTGCACACCTGTGAATATTGCATACAATAAATAAAATGTGTGTGTGTGTGTGCGTGCATGTGTGTGTGTGTGTGTGTGTGTGTGTGTGTGTGTGTGTGTGTGTGTGTGTGTGTGTGTGTGTGTGATAAAACATACCGAAAAAAATGCCCATGAATTTCTATTATTGCCGCTCTTCTTATTCAGATCAACAATATTTTTGTACGCCCGCTTCAAGCCAGCCATTTTTTATAAACATTGTTGTGCTGTTATTTCGTAGGCTGGGTTGGCTTTGTTTATCTCAACTGCAATTTCAGCCCAAATTTTGTTGCTACGCTTGAAACCACTTGAGAACTCTTCCTCCTTTTCTCTATACAGTTCAATTAATAAAAGTACCGCTTTGTCCGGCCATACGAATGTTTTTGACTTATCTAAAAATTAAATTAAAAAGTAAACACAAAAGATCATCAAGAAATATTAGTATTTATACATATTATTCTTAAACTTGCATAAACATACTTTTATACAAAATTGAAAACTTGATTATAGACACTGATTACACAAAAATAAAGTGTGCATCTTACCGGCATTGTTTTTGTCAACAGCATCTTTACTTGTTGAATCTTCCAGTTCAGCTACCGGCTCGATATTATTGTTATTTACGCCTTGTGACTTCGCAACAAGGTTCCGCAAAAATTCTGAGTCTATGAAAAACAACACAATGGTTAAACTAACGTATAACCTATTCATTAAATAAATCCATTTAAAATAATACATTAACTTTACCATCCCTTGCTTTCTCCACATCTTCTGTACTTAAAAATAGCGTTATTACTTCGTTAGTTTCTTCTATTATGACCGGAAATTCTTGCAGTTGCTGTTTCATCGCGAAGGGTTAGGTTAACGGACTTATTCGTTGTTTGTTCCAAATTACACATGAAGCGCATAGACCGCATAAATGCATCAGACGCATCAACTGCCTCAAGTCGAAATAGAAGCAGTCAATGCGCTGGGAGGAGTGCTAAGAATTCAGGACGTTTAGTACAATCTAGGAAATCCTCAGCACTATCAAAGCGCTCTCAATGCGCGCATTGGCTAAATTGGAACGACTTTCTGTGCAGTCTACGCGCTTCATGCGTAACTCGGAACGCACCCTTATACACCTTACCCGATAAAAACAGTCACGTCACATCCACGTCAAATCCACGTAATTTACGTGGACTGCGTGGATAGAGAATCATCCGCGAGTTATCCACGTGGATTCAACGTTTCTTTTTCATCGCCAAATCAAAGTACATTATCCACGTAGTATCAATGTAGATTTCAAGTGTATGTTTCTATTATTCTACTGATGTATATAATATATATACTATTGAGTTAGAGTTCGATATTTTTATGTTCTATTATTATTAATATTCTTATGTTCATGTTGGTAGTGCTATGTACAATTAGAATGCATATTTTGTTTTTTGTTTAAACTGCGTGCTTTACCGAGATGAGTGTATGCGCTTTACCGGAGATGGGTGCACGATGGAGAGCGCCCTCTTTCATTTCCGTTTATGTATCTTTAGTTCTGTTCTGTTCTCACTAGAGACAAGTTGTGTTTAATAAAGCTCTGCTGTAAGCGTTGATATACAACATATACATATATGATTTATCAATTAGGAAATATTGTTATCAATCACAACATAGTTAAATGGGACGCATTTAATAGATAATCAATAGAAAAATTTTATTGTGTTACAAAAAGTGTGTGCGTGTGCAGTATGCTATCTATTTTTTAAAAGGGGCCCCTCCCAGTTGCTTTGTAATTTCGGGGCTTTTCCTTTAGTCCTACGAGGATTGTAGAACCAGACCTTCTGCCTCTCTTTAAAAAGAATCCGCCTGGCTCCACGATTGTACCAAGCCTTCACCCGGGAAGACTTGACATCCATACGTACTTTTACTCCAGAATGAATTTCCTCAAGCTTCTTTTTCAGATTCCTAACGAAGCTCCCCACTGTTCGCACCTCTCTTTCATGAAGCTCCGGTGGGACTCCCTGTAACAAATATAAAGGTAACCTAAGATCTCGAGCAAAACATAATTTCGCAGGAGTAACGCCAGTTGTCTCGTGTTTCGAAGATCTGTAAGCCAACAAGAACATGGGTACCCACTGATCCCTGACCTTTTGATTTTCGGAAACGTACTTAGCCAGATAGTTAATAATAGTCTAGTGTTGTCGCTCGACTTGCCCATCCGATTGAGGATGCAAGGCAGTAGTCCTCGTCTTTCTAATTTCAAGAAGATTCATTAATTCTGCAAACAACTTTGACTCAAAGTTTTTCCCCTGGTCCGTATGCACTTCCAAGGGAACTCCATATCTAGAGACAACTTGATTGGCGAAGACCTCTGCCACAGTTTTAGCCTTTATATTGTTCAGAGGGAATGCTTCCACCCATTTAGTGAAGCAATCTACGATGACAAGGAGATATTTATTCCCAGAATTGGTTGTTGGAAGAGGACCAAGAACATCCATTTGAATCCTCTAAAACGGTGCCCCAACATTATAGATTTGTAATGGGGATTTCCCTTTTCCAGAGGGACCCCTCTTAGAAACGCAGACCCTGCAAGATCTGCACCAATCCTCAACATCTTGTTTACATGTTGCCCAATAAAAACGTTTCCGAATCTTTTCCAAGGTTTTGTTGATTCCAAAATGTCCGCCCGAAGAAGAATCGCGGGCTTCCTCAAGAATCTCCTTGACCCGGCTTCGAGGAGCAACAAGCTAAAGAAAATTCGTTTTCAGACTCGGAGCCTCCCACTTCTTGTATAAGACTCCTTCTTTTAGAACCAGCGCGTTCCAATGCGACCAATAAACGAATGGAAACATCTCTGTCAGGGATTTCTGAACGTGGAGGGACGAATTCCAACTTCCTTACCCCGTAGGATAAATGCTATTTCCAAGTCCTCTTTTTGTTCCCTACGCCAAGTTTCCAAACTCTCCCTGAAGAATCAAACGAGCGATTGTCTTTTCCTGCTCTTCAGCTGACTTTTCCTCGATTTTCGAACAATATCTGCAGCCGAACTTCTCACACTGTCGTCTGGACAATCCATCAGCATTTTTATGAGATTGGCCTTTTCGATGAATAATCTCGAACTCGTATTGCTGGAGCCTTTCCAGCCATCGTGCTAACTGTCCCTCCAAATCCTTGAAGGACATAAGCCACCTCAGAGAAACGTGATCTGTACGGATTAAGAACTTCCGTCCTAAAAAATAATGGCGGATATATTTTATGGAGTCTCTACCACTGCTAAGACTTCCCGGCGAGTGACGCAATAATTTCTCTCAGCCTTGTTAAGAACCTGACTAAAATAAGCTATAATTATCTCCTCTCCCTCCTGTTTTTGCGACAAAACCGCGCCAATACCGATATTCAAAGCATCGGATCTAAAACAAATTCTCCCTCTCCTCTGGGAAAAGAAAGTACCGGAGAAGAAAATAAAACCCGCTTCAATTCGTCAAAAGTTCTTTGACGTTCCTCTCCCCAAATAAACTTAGTTTTATTCCCTGTAAGGGAGTAAAGGAGTTTTGCTAAAGAAAAAAAATCTTTGATAAATTTACGATAATAAGAGCAAAATCCTAAGAAACTCCGTAATTGTGGTCTGGGATGCGGAACCGACCAGTCACTAACCGCAGATATCTTTTCGGAATCCGTGGCTATGCCCTCCGCCGAGACTACATGCCCCAAATATTTAACACCTACCAAAAAGAGTACATTTCTTTAAATTAATTTTTAAATTTACCTTTCTTAATCGTAAAAGCACAATCTTCAAGTTTTCTAACATTTCAGAAAAACCTTTACCGAAAATAATTAGGGGAGACCGGGGTGAGATCGTCAAGAGGGTGAAATCGTCAGATCAAATATCTCGGAACCTGTATATTTTGCAAACTCGCTATTAACATTGTAAACGCGTCTTATGGTATCCATGTGACCAACGGAGTTTCGGCAGGTTACCTGCCGTGTTATGATTTTTACGAGGGCAAACGTGTTTTCGGAAGGTAAAAGTGAAATTTTCTGCGCGTGGAAATTTTGTAATATCTGCAATAATATTTGCTTTCCAAATCTCCAGGTACGTGATTATAAAGAGTAATGCATGCTGAACACGAATCCAGTGTAGTTTTTTCATTATCGTTCATGTCTAATATTTCGTGGGCGATCAAACCTGAAACTTGTGTTTGGGGCTAATTCGTCAGTAAGCACCGAGGGCGGGTCCGGTAGTCTCGTCACTGTGGCGCGCCGGGCGCACGACTTCAGCTCACGGCGATTTTAGGTTAGGTTTCCCTGTGTTGCACGTGCGTCATTGTTAGTAGGTACATTGCAGGGAAATAATGGTACGCATGTATCGTCGCAAAACGACTCCCGTCGACAAGGAGAAACTCAAGAAGGCAGTTCTTGCGGTGAAAAAAGATAAAATGAGCGCTTACGCAGCTGCAAAACAATTCGATGTCCGGAGAACCACGTTAAACAACTGGTTGAAGAAGAACAACGATTAACAATTATTAACAATTATTATTAACAATTATTAACAATTATTAACAATTATTATTATTTATTATTAACAATTATAAAAAATTATTATTTTTATTAACAATTATTTTTTAATAATCTTTTGCATAAAAATTTTAAAAAATAAATTTTTATATTTTTTTCTTAAAAAACAATTATTAAAATGTATCCTATCATTTTTCAGGATCAGCTATACGTATTAGTATTGAAAATGCAGTCTGACGGATCCGCTCTGAGGGGATGACGATTCCACCCTGCCATTTTTGAGATCTCAATTTTTCCACCGTTGTCGTTTTTGCTTTATACCGGTTAAACAAAGCGACGTAGACAAAAATTTTCCATATAAATTTTGTAGCTAAAGGTTTACTCTTTACAATCGTATACCACATTTAACTAAAATTATTTATTTTGTTGTTAAAAATCGGCACCAAAGAAAAGCTGCCAATCTCGCCCCGGTCTCCCCTACATCATCGAGGTACACTAAACAAATTTTTGACAATAAATCTCTTAAAACTTTCTCCATAAGACGCTGAAAAGTAGCAGGAGCATTGCAAAGACCAAAGGGCATTACGGTAAACTGCCACAACCCGTTTCCGATAGAGAACGCGGTTTTCTCTTCCTCGGAACGAATTTAAATCTGCCATTATCCGCTTTTTAAATCTAAAGTGCAAAACCAAGTATTACCTGATAATTGGTCGAGGATGTCATCGATTCTGGGTAAAGGATAAGAATTTTTTATAGTTACAAAATTCAATTTCCTGTAATCCACACAAAATCTGATAGTGCCATCTTTTTTCCTGACCATAACTGCAGGCGAGACCCAGGGGCTTTGTGACTCCTCAATTACCCCTTGTTTTCTCATATCCTCAATAATTTTATTTACTTCCTTTCTCATGTGGATAGGAATACGACGGGGGACCTATTTTATTGGGGAAGAATCTTTCACATTTATCACATGTTCAATAATATCACAATTTCCTGTAACAATAATCTCAGAAAACACATCCCGGAAATCATTTAGAAAATCGACAAAAATTTCTTTCTGAGCCTCATTCAAGCTCCCAGAATTATTTTTAAAAGGTTTTTTTAAGATAGAAGAGTCTCCCTCGGAAGAAGCTTTGACACGAGAACAATTAAAACTTCTTTCCTCATTTAATTCGGAATTAACAAAGAAAGCTTCAAAAACATTTTTCAAGTTCACTTTTTCAAGAAAATCTTTTCTCAATAAGCATTTATTACTAATCTCTGCAACAAACATAAAAACTTCAACAGAATATCCGCCAATTTGAACATTTACAAAGACTTTAGATTCAAAAGGAACTCTCTCTCCAGTCGGATATCTAAGATTACAATTTTCTACTTTAATTCTTTTTACTTCATCTTCAATCAATTTACTATTTACTATCGAGACATCGGAGCCCGTATCTATTTTAAAGGAACAACATTTTCCATTTAATAAACCATTGTAGCGTCTTGCATTTGATAGGCATATATTTTTAGATATAAAGGAAAATTGTGTCAATCAGATGCAAGAGCTCACTGAACGCTCAGTGAGCGGTTGTAGTACTGAATACACCCATCATTAAGGCCTTCACACACACTTTTTTGTAACAGTAACAGTAAGATTTTGACCAATCGCATTGCTCGATTCGGCCGATTACGGTTACGGACGGCCGAATTGAGTAACGCGATTGGTCGAAACCTTACCTTACGGAAATGTGTGCCCTTAGGGTTTCCACACACACATTTATAATGTAATTTTAGTATATAATTTTGCGTAGTATGGTCTACTGGTAGAGCGCCAGACTCGCAATCCGGGGAACCGGGTTCGAATCCACTTGATCACAGAAATTTTATATTTCAAACTGCGCCCCCCGTATGAGAAATGAAGAGGGGATTCTCATGCGGAGAAACTGGGCTCCGTCTTTCGGAAGAGACGTTAATCTGTTGGTCCACACACATGGCAATTGACAACTACTACGTGTATCCCCCCACCATAAATACAGAGTCTATTTGGGGGTTGGTCAGTAGGCTGACAACCTACTCCCAGAAAAACAAATGTCTCGAAACCTCAGGCATGCAGGCCAAAACCCCACGCTGGGCTGTAGTGCAGCATCCAGGGAGGCCAAGGCCTTCAATGGGCTGTAGTGCCAATGATTTATTTATTTTAGTATATAATTTTAAGGCTAAATAGCGCAGTGAATGTGAATTTCTAATTAACAATAATTGATTATTATAAAATATTATATCTCCTCGGTAATTCCCCAGAAATGGATATGTGAATAACACGTGGATATTTAGTAAATATCTGTGGTAGCTATTTTGTGGACATGGATATGTGGATAACACGTGGATATCTAGTAAATATCTGTGGTAGATAGGGGAGACCCGGGCGAGACCGTTAGTTTTTTTTCGGTGCCGATTTTTAACAACAAAATAAATAATTTTAGTTAAATGTGGTATACCATTTTAAAGAGTGAACCTTTAGCTACAAAATTTATATAGAAAATTTTTGTCTACGTCGCTTTGTTTAACCGGTATAGAGCAAAAACGACAACGGTGGAAAAATTGAGATCTCAAAAATTGCAGGGTGGATTCGTCCCCTCCCTAGGGCGGATCCGTCACACTGCATTTTTAATAGAAATACGTACATCTAATCCTGAAAAATGATAGGATACATTTTAATAATTGTTTTTTAAAAGAAAAATGTGAAAATTTATTTTTAAAAACCTTTATGCGGAACATATTATTAAAAAATAATTGTTTTATTCCATGAAACAATTTAGGCACGTGAATACAGATCCTGACAAGCGCACGCATGTGTTGTGTGCCCTACGCTCGCACGCAATGCACTTTTTTGTATATGTTCTTTTTGGGGTTAACTTCTTTGAGCACACGCAGCACGTATCCAAGTCCTCGTCAGAATCCGACCGCTGCTGCTTCCTTGATTTCGATTTACGCCCACTGCTCGTCGAAGGCTGCGGTTCTGTTTGTGTGGCATTTTTTTTGGGTCGGCTTCTCTTTCTTGGCGCATTGGCAGGTGTAAATTTTGTCTTTCTCGTAGTAGGTTTTACTTTTTTTTTCCGCATGAACTCCGCCTGCTCAGCTGCCAATTCCATCATTTCAGGCGAGTCAATAAGAACGGCGCTCTTTCTTCGTTTTCGTCCTTTACGAGTCTGTTGCCTCGGAGCGGCTTTAGGAAAAGCTCGAATACTTTGAAGCGTCGCGCTCAAGTTCTGTGTATCACCAGGACAAGACATGGAAGAAGCCGAGGGGTCGAATTCATTCTGGTCGGCTGCATCGGGTTCGGTTGTCTCCGAATCGGCTGTGTCCGGGTCGGCTGCGTTGAGGTTGGCTTCTTCGGGATGAGCGGAAGTAGAAGGCATCTCCCTATCCGTAACGCTGCTCGGCAAAAATTCGTATTCCTGGAAAATGTCCGGGTTGAATGGAGAAATTCCAGTGCATTCAAACCCGGACACAATATTCTGATGCGTTATGGCAAGTGGCAGTGCCTTAGCCACGATTCCGGGGATGTCGTATATCGTCATTGTTCTACCAGGATTCGATGTCATCCAGTTATCGCACTGTGCGTGTACACTTTTCTTTAACGGGCGATGGTGCGATCCAGCGGTTGCATTTTGTGCGAGCAATGCGGCGGTAATGATAGGAGAATGATTCCATTCGTTTTACAAAATTCGAGACCAGCGATGGACAAATGTGATTCGTGATTGTCGAGTATCAGTAAAACTGGGGCGTCGACGGAAGCACGCACATGGGACTGGAAGAACTGTAAAAACTCGACAAAATGCTCCGCGTTCATCCAGCCACTTGGATTCGCTTTACCTGTGCAGCCTGGTGGTCCGCCGTTAAGGAAATGTGGTTTGAATTTTTTACGAGGAAAAATAAAAAATGGAGGTAGAAAATGCCCGGTAGCTGACACCGCCATCGCCAATGTTACGAGAGTTCCTCTTTCCGCAGAAGTCACTCGCCCGATTTGTTTCACTCCTCGACGTCCAATGACTCTTTTCGGTGTCTGAACGGTTGTTACTCCCGTCTCATCCATATTCCATATGCAGTGAGCCTGGAAATGATAAGAAACGTTATTTTCGACCAAAACATTTATTCATCTAATATTATAATTAATAATATAATGAACACACCTGGAAATGATGTTTATTCATCAGAGATCTCAGCAGCGCAAAGAACCTTTCTACATTTGTTTGATTGAAACTGGTGGCACGTGCTAAACTTGGCGGTTCTGGTTTGCGTATGGATAATACTGGATGTCGTTTGAGAAAGCTGCTTAGCCAATCTTTACCGGCCATGCGAGCGGTTTCCCACGATGCTGGTACCGTCAGATTCAATTTTTTGGCAAAATCAAAGGCTAAACCACGGGTTTCCTTCGCAGATAGCCCAAAGTACATATCGTTGCAATGTACTAAGTATTCCACCAAAGTTTCTTCACTTTCCGCGTTCATAACCTACATTTGAAATTAAGACGTTGCATGAATATCAACTTTGCCGAGCAGAGTGCATGCTTTTAAAAATGAATAACTGTTAAGCACTCACCGTGTTCGGAACCCGACTTCTTAATTCGGTATAAATTTTAGATCCCTTTTAAAGCGAATATTCTAAAAAAGTTAGCCTTGGTAAATGCTCGAAACGCGATTATAAATAGCGCGTTTCTCGGAAGGCCGCATTGTTTTGTAACGAATATCGATTTTCCGACTCTCTCCTCTGTGTCGAGCAACCGAGCGACGTAAACACTCGGGACAGAGGAGATTCGAGGAAAACAGCTGATCGGTCGTCGACCCGAGCTGAGCTGTCATATATAATATTTCGCTATGCTCACCGGCTCGACGTCCGATTAGCCAAACACAATTTTTCGGAAAGTCCGGGGGAAGAATTTTCTCAAAAGGCTCGACTATAAAAACTTCCCGGACCTCCGCGCGCGCTCGCACTCAATCCGAGATTCCGAGGTGACGGGACGATTCTCAGTTTTCGATTCCGAAATCTATTATCGCGTTCTGCGAACCTTTTCACAGTTTTCGATTCCAAATTTTAATATCGCGTTCGTCGAACGTATTCACGTGCGTATACGCCCGCGTCGCTCCGTTTCGCGGAATACTCTAAGCTCTCGCTGCTTGCGAAAACCAAATAATAGACTCTGTAAATACTTATATATATAATTTTAATTATAGACATTGTTAAAGAAATAGACTTTACATTCACTGCAAAATCCTTCTCATTCCGTTTCTTAACTCATTCGCGCACATTTTTTGGTCCTTCAAACCGGATATTCGCGACCGGTATTCGTGAAGTGTGTGAGTGATAATCTCGGCGAGCTTCTCGTGCTTCGAGTGACAGCCTGAGAAAGGAAATGAGCAAGGAAGCTTCCAAGGAGACGACCTCCAAGGAGCCGTCGCAGAATAGGGAGATGGAAGGTCTCATACGTGTCCAGCGAGACCTCCATGGACGCATTGCGCGCTCCTACGAAAACCTGAGGAAGGTGGGTGCCGCCAACATCACTATCGGACTAGTGGAGGCGCGCTTACAGGTCCTTGAGGCCTACTGGGTGAAATTCGAAGCCCAGCACGATAAGCTCTTCGCCGATCACTGGGAAGACTTGTCGAAGCACGAGTATCAAACTCTGGACCTGCCCTCGAAAGTGGAGGAAGCTTATCTCCAGAACAAGGGCTCATTCTTAGAGAAATTGCGACAGCTTAAGACCGACATCGACGAGTCTTTTGTAGCTGCCACGGAGAACTCGCATCCGCCTCGAACTACGCTACCTCGCATCCAGTTGCCTCAATTCTTCGGCAAGTACGAGGATTGGCCATCGTTCCGCGACTTGTTCCAGTCCATCGTCGGGAAGGATCCGTCCACGTCAAAGGTAGAGAAACTGCACTACTTGCGGACCTGCTTAAAAGGTGAGGCAGAACTTCTCATTCGCAATCTATTTACGACGGGCGAAAATTATGAACGCGCGTGGGAGACTCTTAGCTCATATTACGAAAATACGAGATTGCTAGTGCGCTAGCGCGCTTATCTTGCGAATTTCATCGCGTTGCCGAAGATGAAAGGCGAGTCGGCTACGGATCTACGTAAAATCTTTCACGGAATTAAAGCTGCGGTCAGCTCGTTGGACAGTATCGGTCGACCCATAAGCAGCAGCGAGGATCTATTCGTGTATCTCGCGGTCGAACTTC
This sequence comes from Harpagoxenus sublaevis, assembly GCA_030770355.1. Lineage (NCBI taxonomy): Eukaryota > Metazoa > Arthropoda > Insecta > Hymenoptera > Formicidae > Harpagoxenus > Harpagoxenus sublaevis. The sequence goes on along the minus strand of JASTWR010000398.1, from coordinate 26,205 downwards.
TCGATCCGCGATCGCGCCGTGAGTGGGAGAACGCGATAAGTGAGTCTTCCGAGCCCCCGTCGTACGAAGTGCTCGAGCAATTCCTCGATCGGCGTTTGCACACGTTAGAGTCGATGTTGCCGGCTAAATCGGGGACCGGAACTCAGAGTTTGACTCGAAGTCATCTGGCTCGAAGCAAAACGCGGCCGTTGTTCTCTCTGCCAGAAAGACCACATATTGATGTTCTGCGACGAGTACAAGAAAAAGACGGCGGTGGAGCGGAAAAGGTTCGTGGAGGAAAACGGATTGTGCCTTAATTGCCTTGGTAAGCACAAAGTCAGTGACTGCGTCGTTAAAAGAGACTGCTCGGCGTGCGGATCTCGCCATCACTCTTCGATTCACGACGCGTGCCGCGAAGTCGAAGTCGCGAAGACATCGCATGTGGCTAACGAGTCGCCTATTAAGCCGGTAACCGTGCTTTTCGCTACCGGCCGCGTTCGTGTCGCCGACCGCCACGGAACTTGGCACCTCACACGCGCTCTGGTCGATCAAGGATCCGAATCGACGATGATTTCGGAGCGGCTCGCGCAACAGCTTCGTTTGCCTCGTTCGCCTGTCTCAGTCTCCGTCTTCGGGGTCGGTGGAAAAAAGACGGGAGTTGCGAGAGGCCGCGTCGCGTTATCTCTGGCGCCTCGAATCGGAGGACCTTCGCTATCGGTCTCCGCCCTGGTTCTCCCCGAGATGACCGTGTACGCCGGTTGCATTGAACTCGTCACGGCCGCGTGGCCGCATCTACAAGGGTTGGAGCTGTCTGATCCGGACTTCCGTTCGACGGACCCGATCGAAGTACTTTTGGGCGCCGATATCTACGCGACTATCCTCGCTCAGGGTCTTCGCAAGGGGGGACAAAGCGAGCCCGTCGCACAGAACACGGCGCTAGGCTGGATCATCTCCGGAGCTATCGGAGAATCGGTTTCCGGGCATGTCGCCCGTGTTCACCAATGCCGTGTCGATGACGATCTAATAAACCTCGTTCGTCGGTTCTGGGAACAGGAGGAAGTCCCGTAGTCGAACGTAGCCCTCTCGAAAGAGGATCGGGAGTGCGAAGAACATTTCGTTCGTACGCATTCGCGAAAATCCGACGGGCGTTACGTAGTGCGTCTCCCCGTGATCGAACCGTTGCCGGACCTCTCCGGTACGCGTCGTGTAGCCGTTCGAGTGCTGAAGAGCATGGAGGGTAGATTCGCGCGGGACGCTGCCCTCCTCGCTGCGTACGTGGACTTCATGCGTCAGTATGCCAAGCTGGGGCATATGACGCGAGTGGCGCCGCTGAAAGACATAGACGGAGCTCGAGTGTGCTACCTTCCGCATCATGGCGTAATGCGGGAATCGAGCTCGTCGACGAAATTACGAGTCGTTTTTAATGGCTCAGCTGTGGTGCCTTCCGGTCAATCACTCAATCGGAACTTGATAGTTGGAGAAAATCTACTGCCTGCGTTGCCGGATACGGTTCAGAAGTGGTGTCGCCAGCCCTTCGTCTTCGTAACCGATGCGGAAAAAATGTATAGGCAGATCGAAGTCCACCCGCTGGACAGGGACCTACAGAGGATACTGTGGCGGGAAGATGCCAACGAGGAGATTGAGGAGTACCAGCTCAACACGGTAACGTACGGCCTGGGGAGCGCACCCTTCCAAGCCATTCGTACGAGGACTCAGCTCGCCAGGGACGAACGACAGAAATTTTCCCTGGGCGCTACCGTCCTTGAAGAAGACGTGTATATGGACGACGTCTTATCTGGAGCAAATACACTTCCTGAGGCAAAAAAAGTACGAAAACAGACCGAGCAGATTTGCATGGCGGGCGGCTTCCCGCTGAAAAAATGGTCTGCCAACGACGTCGCCCTCCTGGAGGACGTGCCAGTGGAGGACCGACTGCAGAAGGAGCCCCGAGGATGGCAACCGGGCGAGAGTCACCTGACCTTGGGACTTCGCTGGCATCCGCACGACGACCAGTTCGCCTATGCGACTCAGCTGGTCACCACAGAGACGTTCACCAAGCGAACAGTGCTCTCACTAACAGCGAGACTGTTTGACCCTCTGGGGTGGCTCGCGCCTGTCACTGTTCGCGCCAAGATTTTGTTCCAGTCGACATGGTTGCTAGGGCTCGATTGGGACACGCCGCTGCCCGAGGATGACGCCCGACGCTGGCAGGAGTTCCAGGCTGAGCTTCCCTCTCTGGAAGCCATCCGCGTACCGCGATGGCTAATGTGCGGAGTCAAGGGTTGTCGACTGGAGATTCACGGCTTTGCCGACGCTTCCGAGAGAGCTTACGCTGCCGTGATATACCTGCGGACTGAGGCGGAAGACGGGGAGGTGACAGTGAGATGATCGAGGCGAAAACTAAGGTGGCTCCTCTGAAACAGGTCACCTTACCCCGCCTAGAGTTGAGTGCCGCTGAAATGCTCGCTCGGCGTGTGGATCACGTACGGCGCGTCCTCAAGGTCGACCACGCGCCGCTTCATCTATGGTCTGACTCCACGGTGGTGCTTGGCTGGATCCGCGGACATCCCACGTCTTGGAAAACATACGTGGCTAACAGGGTCAGCTCCATCCAGACCACTCTGCCGGACGCTGTTTGGCACCACGTACCGGGGCGAGAAAACCCGGCCGATTGTGCATCCCGTGGACTGTCGCCAAAGGAATTGGAAGCTCACCCTCTCTGGTGGCAAGGACCGTCGTGGCTCCAGAGCGAATCAGGGCCTTGGTCTGCCCATCGAACTGCCGACCGCCCAGAGGAGCTCCCGGAGCGTCGCGCCTTGGCGCACGCCACGACGACCGCTCCCGAGGCGAGCGGCGAATCGCCAATACTGCTAGGATGCTCCACCCTTCAACGACTGCTGCGAGTCACTGCCTGGTGTCGTCGCTGGTTGCGGTGCTTGCCGCGAGGAAGGACCGGCACCGACGCTCCGATTAACCTCGAAGCCTCCCCCGTTCTTCGAGCGGGGGAGGTCGACGATGCGCGCTTGTACTGGGTTCGGGCGGCGCAGGAAATTTTCTTTTCAAGGGAGATAGCGGCGAGACAGAAAAGAGAAACGCTGCCGGCGCGCAACAGCCTTGGCAAGCTGAGTCCATTCCTGGATGACCAAGGCATCATGCGAGTCGGTCATCATGCCGACTCAGGCACGCTCTCCTGGCGTATGATGCGAAGCACCCGGTGATCCTCCCCAGCAAGTCGCATTTCACGAGGCTCGTGATCGAGGCTCACCACCTACGAACTCTGCACGGAGGCGTGCAGATGACCCTCGGATCTATCCGGCAGGAATTTTGGGTTCCCCGAGGGCGGTCTCTCGTCAAGGGCTGTATCCGCCGCTGTTTGACGTGTTTGCGATGGCGGGCGGCATCGCCGCAGCCTCTCATGGGAGATCTACCGCCACCAAGGGTGACCCCGGCTCGCCCGTTTCTCAATACCGGAGTAGAATACGCCGGGCCGGTGTGGTTGCGAACGTCCAAGGGCTGAGGACAGCGAGCGATAAAAGCCTTCATTACCGTATTCATTTGTCTGTGTTCCAGAGCCGTTCACCTGGATGTCGCGTCCGACTACACTGCTGACGCCTTCCTGGCCGCTTCGCCGCTTCGTCGCTCGCCGCGGACTATGCCAAAATTTATACAGCGACTGCGGGACGAATTTTGTGGGTGCCGATGCCCAGCTTAAAGACCTCTTCTCCGCGAGCGGCCAGGAGGGCCGACGCATTTCCGCGCGCATCGCCGAGGAAAGGATCCGGTGGCACTTTAACCCCCCCGCAGCGCCCAACTTCGGCGGCATTTGGGAGGCCGCCGTCAAATCCATGAAGTTCCACCTGCGGTGAGCTATAGGCGACTTTAAGCTCACCTTCGAGGAAATGGCCACGGTCCTCTCACAAATCGAAGCGTGCTTAAATTCACGCCCGCTCCAGGCTATGTCGGACGATCCGGAGGACCTCGCCGCACTGACCCCTGGGCATTTCCTCATTGGCTCGGCGCTCACCGCCGTGCCCGAGCCGTCCCTGACCGAGGAACCGACGACTCGACTATCCCGGTGGCAGCTATTGCAAAAAATGAGGGACCAATTCTGGGACCGGTGGTCGAAAGAGTATATTCATACTCTGGCACATCGCCCGAAGTTGGTCAAGGTCGGCGAGCAGCTTCGGGTCGGACGCCTGTGCCTCCTGCGGAGCGAGACAACTCCACCGACGAAGTGGCCGCTGGCAAGGATCGAGGAGCTACATCCCGGAGAGGACGGGCACGTGTGGGTGGTTGAAGTGCGCACCGCCTCCTCGAAGTTTACCCGGCCTGTCAGCAAACTCGTCCTCCTGCCTGATAGCGCTACGGCTGAGGACGACGCGTCGACCGATGAGTAGACAACACTATGTAATATATTATTCTGAGAAGCTACTAATTGTATCCGCGCAAAGCTCGACTTTGCTTTACGCGGACTAAAGGCCTCAGAAAAAGAAAAAACAAAAAAAAACCTTTCTTTCCTTCATCGCGAAAAGAGAAAATTCGCGTACAGAAACTCAGCATTCGCTATTCATTATTTGTAATTGCCATCGATTTCGTTGCGAAACTCGCGTGCGAATCCACCGCGGGGCATTCACCTCGCGGGACATTTAACCAAATTTTTTTTTCAGCTCGAGTTCCTCGCCAGCGAAGAGAAATAAAAGTCGAAAGAATATTCCGGGAATTGCGACTTTCAGGCGTGCGTCAGCTGCGCGTTCGCAACGCGTGATTGTCTCAATCGCATTTTGTCACTCGCGCGCACCGAATCGATCGCGTGAGCAGTTATTTCGTCTGATTAATTTGCACCATACGAGGCGGGCGGAATGTTCGGAACCCGACTTCTTAATTCGGTATAAATTTTAGTTCTTTTTTAAAGCGAATATTCTAAAGAAGTTAGCCTTGGTAAATGCTCGAAACGCGATTATAAATAGCGCGTTTCTCGGAAGGCCGCATTGTTTTGTAACGATATCGATTTTCCGACTCTCTCCTCTGTGTCGAGCGACCGAGCGACGTAAACACTCGGGACAGAGGAGATTCGAGGAAAACAGCTGATCGGTCGTCGACCCGAGCTGAGCTGTCATATATAATATTTCGCTATGCTCACCGGCCCGACGTCCGATTAGCCAAACACAATTTTTCGGAAAGTCCGGGGGAAGAATTTTCTCGAAAGGCTCGACTATAAAAACCCCCGGACCTCCGCGCGCGCTCGCACTTGATCCGAGATTCCGAGGTGACGGTACGATTCTCAGTTTTTGATTCCGAAATCTATTATCGCGTTCTGCGAACCTTTTCACAGTTTTCGATTCCGAATTTTAATATCGCGTTCGTCGAACGTATTCACGTGCGTATACGCCCGCGTCGCTCCGTTTCGCGGAATACTCTAAGCTCTCGCTGCTTGCGAAAGCTCTTGCTGCTTGCGAAAACCAAATAATAGACTGTGTAAATACTTATATATATAATTTTAATTATAGACATTGTTAAAGAAATAGACTTTACATTCACTGCAAAATCCTTCTCATTCCGTTTCTTAACTCATTCGCGCACACACCGTTAAGCCTCCTTTATATCGTACGACCACGTCATCCACGTGTTGTATTTTATCCTGGTTCTTCTTTAGTCAGTCGTTCAACGTGGTTCTCGGGACACCGAACTGTTTTGCGGCTGCATGAGCGCTCATTTTATCTCGTTTCACCGCCACAACTGCATTCTTCAGTTGCTCCTTGTCGACGGGAGTCGTTTTGCAACGATACGTGTGTACCATTATTTCCCTGCAATGACAATGACGCACGTGCAACGGACAACACAGGGAAACCTAACCTAACATCGCCGTGAGCTGAAGTCGTGCGCCCGGCGCGCCACACTGACGAGACTGCCGAATCCGCCCGCAGTGTCTACTGACGAATTAGCCCTCAACACAAGTTTCAGGTTTGATCGCCCACGAAATATTAGACATGAACGATAATGAAAAAACTACACTGGATTCGTGTTCAGCATGCATTACTCTTTATAATCACGTACCTGGAGATTTGGAGAGCAAATATTATTGCAGATGTAACAAAATTTCCACGCGCACAAAATTTCACTTTCACCTTCCGAAAAACACGTTTGCCCTCGTAAAATCATAACACGGCAGGTAACCTGCCGAAACTCCGTTGGTCACATGGGTACCATAAGATGCGTTTACAATGTTAATAGCGAGTTCGCACAATATACAGGTTCCAAGATATTTGATTTGACGATTTCACCCTCTGGACGGTCTCGCCCTGGTCTCCCCTACTTGGTGGACATGGATTTGTGGATAACACGTGGATATCTAGTAAATTATCTGTGGTAGATACTTGGTGGACATGGATATGTAAATAACAAGTGGATATCTAGTGGATATCTTTGGTAGCTATTTTGTGGACCTGAATATGAGGATAACATGTGGATATCTAGTGGATATCTGTGATGGATACTTCGTGGACATGGATATGTGGATTACACGTGGATATCTAATGGATATCTTTGATAGATATTTTGTGGATATGGATATGTGGATAACACATGGATATCTAATGGATATCTTTGATAGATATTTTGTGGACATGGATATGTGGATAACACATGGATATCTAATGGATATTTTTGATAGATATTTTGTGGATATGGATATGTGGATAACACATGGATACCCAATGGATATCTTTGATAGACATTTTGTGGACATGGATATGCGGATGACACATGGATATCTAATGGATATCTTTGATAGATATTTTGTGGACATGGATATGTGGATAACACGTGGATATCTAATGGATATCCCTGCTAGTTATTTGAGAAATATGGATATTTTGTACATCTATTATATATCTATTAGATATCCATAGTAGATATGGACATCATATGGATATGTAGATATCTAATGGATATCTATTAGATATTTTGTTCTGTGTGGGTATTGGCTCTGCGAAAAAGTGTTTAAAGTGTACGTAACATAATACCCCCCGACATTAAAGACTCGGCTTTAATAAACATATAGAAATTACTTTAACTAGCGTAAGTAGCGTAAACTCAAAATATAATTTATTTCGCGAACGTAATAGAATATAGGACCACTCAACAAAATATAGAATGATATAAATCAAACACATATGAACTAAAAGTAAAGCTTTACAAGTTAAAACAATAATTGCCACAGTGGTTGATGCTTATGCTTGACGTAATTGCACAGGTACTGAGCCTAAAAAAGAAATTCTTAAAAAATACAAACTAAACCTTAAACTATGAACAGTCTTCTTCCTCCGTCAACAGCAATGAATACAATATAATAGATGCAAAATTTAAATAAACGCGAATTTAACTTAAAACTATACGCATACAGTCTTTTCTTCCGTCAGCGGCAATGGAACATAATTTAACAAATGCGCGACAAATGATGCCTGAATATGTACGTATGGATGCAACTCGGGAGACGCAGTCCCGGCGTGCGTTTCAGCAACTCTCCCCAGCCTCCACTGCGACGGTGGAAGGTTGTCCTCCTTGACGAGAACGAGCGTTTCTCGTGACGGAGTGGGGAATGGAGATCGCCATTTGGTTCGTTGCTGCAACTCTGATATGTACTCCTTGTTCTATCGCTCTCATAGGTTCTGTTGAATTTGCTGCAATCTTTGCCAAATAGTGAGTCGAGACTCTTTGATGTGTAGCAAACTTGGATCGACAACGGAGTTGAATTGCCGTCTAATGAGAAAATGGGCGGGGGTTAGACAGGAGAGGTCGTTAGGATCAGAGGATAGAGGAGTTAGCGGTCGAGAATTTAGAATAGCTTCGACTTGAACAAGCAGAGTGTAAAACTCCTCGAAAGTTAATAACGCGTTGGCCGCAACTCTTTTTAGATGATATTTAATGGATTTCACCTTTGCTTCCCATAGGCCACCGAAATGTGGCGAGTACGCGGGAATGAAATTCCAAGCTATTTCGTAATCTGCCATTGATTCACTTATAACTTTTGCTTTTTCAGCCAAGAACTTACCGAGCTCCTTGAGGGAGTTATTTCCGCCCACAAAATTTGTACCGTTATCTGAGTATATCTGTGATGGCTTCCCCCTACGCGAGGGGAAGCTTTCATAGCGACCTTGAGACAAAATGTCTCAAGGTCGCTATGAAAGCTTCCCCTGTCAAATCTGAAACGAGCTCAAGGTGCACAGCCTTAATGGCGAAACAAACGAACAGGCAAGTGTAACATTTTGATACCTTACAATCCCTTCCTTTGCGATCTTTAATTTGGAAGGGTCCCGCGTAATCAATCCCCGTAGTTTCGAAGGGAAACGCGGATGTCACTTTAGATCGAGGGAGATGACCCATGATAGGCTGCATCGGTTTTGGATTGACTCGAACACAACGCGTGCACGATTTGACGACTTGACGAGCTCTCCCTCTTAGGAGCCAAAATCGCTCACGAATAGATGCTAAAAGTAACTGAGGACCAGTGGCAACAACCGATTATGTTCCTCGGAAAGTAGACGCTTTGTAAATATATGACCTTCGGGCAAGAGGACCAGGTGCCTTTTGTCGCTTTCGAACTTCGAGTTACCTAACCAACCTCCGACTCTTATAATACCGTCTTTATCTAAGAATGGGATTAATGAAACTAGTTGCCCCTTTGAAATACTAGTTTCCTGCTCGAGCATTGCTATTTCTTTGCGAAAACTTAAGCTTTGCACGTGCTTTGTCAGAAGCATCATCGCAGACTTGCGCTGCTTGATGATTGATATGCCAGCCTCATTTCCTCTTGCGAGTTTCTTTTGGCCTATACACAACAGATCCCAGAACCACTCGGCCCCGATAAGCAAATTAATCCGCCCAGGAGTATTGAAGGCAGAATCTGCTAACTTGAGATGTAAAGGAATTCCTAGGAGCTCCGAACTGAACGCTGAGCCCGGCATCAAATCTTCCGTTATCTGAGTCACAATCAGGCAATGTATTTTGATTCGGTAACCGCTTTGCTTTGATATGATCTCTACCTCGCATTGTCCATCCACGCCCGGGCCTAGTTGACCAAGTACACTTATTTGTATGTTGACGGGCGACTGTTTCAACTTTAGTTTTTTGCACAAGCTCTTAGTTATGAAATTTGACTGAGAACATGAATCAAGGAAAGCTCGAGCCTCGGCCTTCATTCCTCCATATTCTGCAACGTTTACCAGTGCTGTGGATAGAATTGTGCTTGTTTCCCTACAGGGGTTATTACAATCTGTTGAACACATTGTTGCGACGGTGCCGGACGCTCCTTGTGCGTCGGTTTGATCCGTAGTAGCCTTGCTCCTATCGAAGTGCAGAAGTGTGTTATGTTTCGCGTTACATGCGTTGCACGAGCCAAAACTACATTTCCACGCAAAGTGACCCGGTCTGGGACAATTTATACAAAGTTTAAGAGCCTTTGTTTTTTCTAATCTTTGTTGTGGATCCAATTTTAGAAATGCTTCACATGCCTAAATATGATGCCCCTCCTTGCAAAGGGCGCAGGTTACTTTGCCAGCGTGAAAAGTCTTCGGTTTTTCTTGATATGCGCGTTTAAGTTTGCTTTTGTTAGCTTCCTTGTTGTCCTCGGTTTGCAAGGTCTGCAATAGCAATTCTCGAGCTCGCAGGAATTTCATTAAATCACTAAGCTTTGGTTTGTTCGGCCCGAAAGCCTTTTTCTTTTCCCAATCTCTTGCAGAATCGGTATCTAACTTTGTAATGATTATATAAATTAATAAAGAGTCCCAGTATTCAATGGGCTCGTTTAACTTTCTTAACGCACGCATATGCTTAGTAACACTATCTAACAATTCTAATATTTGCTCTGCGGACTCTCTAACTAACCCTTTTAGTTTGAAAATAGAATCGATGTGCTTTTGTATTAATAGCTTAGAATTGTCGTACCTATCGTGAAAAGAACGCCACGCTTCCTCGTAATTGTCCTCCGAGAATTCATACTCGTTGATTGTTTCGAGCGCCCCACCCTCTAATGACGCTTGTAGGTAATGAAATTTCTGCACGCTAGTTATACTCGGATTATCGTGAATAAGCGATTTATACGTATCTCGAAATCTTAACCATTCCGACAATTCCCCTTTGAATTTAGGCAGTTCTATCACGGGCAATCTTATGCCCGTCGGATTAGTCGCGATCGCATGTAAAGAAACCGCGGGGATCGGTGTCGCTAATTGCGTCTCAATGCCACTCGGCCCGGCCTGATTTGTTTGCACGCCTCCCCGCCAATCGACCTTGATCGTTATGTTGTTCCTGTATTACCTCTTGAGGCAGCGATCTACTAGTGTTACTCGTACCGCATTTATTAGATGGAAAACGGATTCCGAGCTTTGTTCTTGCTGCTCGTAAGGAATTACAATCGTTTGAACAAATAAGAGATGACACACGATTTATAGTTAAACACGTCTTTAATTCGATAAGGAGGCGTTGTCACGGCACACATAGACTCTTACTTTCACTCTATATCGAGACTCAAACATGAACTGAACTGTTCGCAAGGAATCGGAAGTCCTCGATAGGCGCGCGTCGATTCACGCATAGTGGGGGGCAAGAGCCTCGCGTTTGCTAACGATAAGTACTCCGTTTTTCGATCGTTAATCTTTCAACCTATGCGCGGTTATAGATAGTCACGCTTATGCGTGAGCATCCCTCGCCTCGTTGCTCACAGCAACAAAGAATATATACTAGAAACACATTATGTTTTACAAATTCAAGATCTATTTACATTATATACATTTGATAGCTTACCGCCCGCCGTGACAACGATTACAACATATTATACATAACAATGGTATAAGTGATTTCTTTTTCTAGTGGTGACCGCTCGCCTTGATGGGCGGGAAGGAGCTAGTCTGAAGAAAAATTGCATAGCTTGCCACCGCGTCCTCGTGTACTGGAAGGCGAACAACCTTGACTATCGGCCTCTGAAACTCAGAAGTTACAGTTTTAATAGTTACGACTCTCGTTAGCCCGTCGGCGCCTGAGTGTAACTGAGTGATTCGCCCCAGGGGCCACTTGGTTGGAGGCTCAGCCTCGTCCTTGATCAAAACGAATGTCATCTACTTGTAAAGATCGATTGGGGTGTAACCATTTATTTCTTTGCTGTATCTGATTGAAGGTTTCCTTTCGCCATCTATCCCAGAACAAGTTCCTCATGGCGCTGATTTGTTTTTATCGTAAAGTCAGAGATGAGGGGTCCTTTTCGGTGAAGGATTCCGGTGGCGCAATTATTGGGCACCCTGTGAGAAAGTGCCCTGGCCTGAGCGCTACCAAATCGCCAGCGTCGCTGCTAAGCGGGCTAAGTGGGCGAGAGTTTGGGCAGCCCTCAATTTCGGTGGCCAATGTGGACAACCCATCAAACGTTAGCGTGGTACTCCCAATTGCTCGCTTAAAGTGGTATTTGAAGCTCTTTACGGCAGCTTCCTACAACCCTCCAAAATGTGGGGCCCTAAGAGGAATAAAGCTCCATGTTATTCCGTCCTTTGCTACTTGTTCAGCAACCTCGATGCTCAGAGACGATGTAGCGTAAAACAGTCTGCTTAACTCCGCAGATGCCCCTTGGAAGGTAGTGCCATTGTCGCTATAGACAAATTTACAGCTTCCTCTACAATTCACAAAATGTCGAAACGCTGCTAGAAAAGTTTTCGTGGTCAAATCAGAGACTATCTCAACATGAACCGCCTTTACGACCATGCAGATAAAAATGGCGATATAACCCTTGTAAGACTTAATGCCACGACCCTTGGAACACCTTACCAGAATCGAATTAGCATAGTGCAAACCCGTGTGTGCAAACGGCCGCTATGGTGAAGTCCGTATAGGGGGTAATGGCGCCATTTGTTGAAGTTGAGTCTTTGCGCGCACCTTTGCGCAAGTGATACAAGAGCGCGCGATAGCCGCAATCATCTTCCTTCCTCTAAGGATCCAGAAATAGCGATTTAGATAGCTCTGCATTAGACCAGGCCCTCCGTGTTTAGTCCTCCGATGAACCTCCACGATGAAACTTCGTACTAGCATACACTTCCTTGGTAGAACGATAGGATGCTTCTCATCTTCCGGTAGCGCTGAGTAATGCAGACGGCCTCCAACTCGCAAAACACCGCGTTTGTCAATGAAGGGTAACAGCCGTTTCAATTTGCTAGACTTTGGCAGTACTCTGTTGCAAAGATTATGTAAATCTTCCTTGAAGAATTTCTCTTGGATTATCCTAATCAACAACGTTCTTCCTGTAGCAAGTTCTTTCGCGGACAACCCATCCATGCCTTCATTGTTATGTCGTTTATGAGTACGCCAATTCATTATGTACAATGCAATGCGCTTCGCTTTCGAAAATGAAAATTTGCTGAGTGAGTCATACACTGAACTGTCGTCTTAAACCACAAAACTCTGTAATTGTGCCTTCATTTCGAGATCAGTTGATTGTTTTCGTTGCTTCGGCCATTGAGACTCCAAAAGTAATAGCCATGCAGGTCCATGCCACCATAATTTTGAGTCAGCAAGCTGTTTTGTCGTGAAACCTTGAGTCGCGCAGTCTGCGGGGTTATCGCTGGAAGGAACATGACATCATACTGCGTGCGGAAACGCGGTGCGAATGGCACTGACTTTATTGGCCACGAATACTTTCTACCTTGAGGGATGGCCATTTAACCAAGCCAAGACTACTTAGGAATCAGACCAACAGTTAAACGTAAGTGGCGGATCAGGCAAGGTTGACAGTAAGTATTGAAGAAGCTTTATCAGGAGTAACGCAGCACACAGTTCGAGTCTTGGTAAGCTGATAGTGTTGACGGGAGCAACCCTTGACTTTGACATTAAGAGAGTTGATTCCCTTTCTTCAGTGACTAGATATATTGAAGCGGCATAAGCACGTTCTGAAGCGTAAGAAAACCCGTGCAAATGCCAGCCAGTAGTTTCCAGTGTAGAAAGACATCTTGGTATACGAAGCTCAGAAACGAGCTGTAGTTGATCACGAATACTGAGCCAAATAGCGAGACGCGGGCCTGTCAAAGGTTCGTCCCATGCAAGTTTACTCTTCCACAAAAACTCTGCATGAAAAGTTTTGAGGTTATAAGGAGTGGGGCAAGCCAACCAAGAGGGTCAAACAGTTTGGCTATTTCAGAGAGCACGGAGCGCTTTGTAATAGTCCTGGGGGATTCTTTAATTGCAAACGTAGAGGGTGAGAAGGAGAAGGGTCGCACTACAGGGCAAAGAAAGGCCCAGAGTGCTCTCGCTCCGGGACGGGGGAGTAAAACCTCCGGCCGCGGAAGCAAGGGAGGGAAACATGCGAGCAGGCGCGACGATTTCATCAAAGCCGCCCCCAAGAGTGTGAAGGAGAAACTGCAGGGGAGGAGGACGTCTACGTCCACGCCTGCGTCCGAGATTCGCTCTAGGAGCAAGACACGCTCGGACAGGAGGAAACACCAGTCCCCGCCTGAGACTCAGGACTACGAGTCGGAGTCGGAAGTGGATGTGGTAGGGGTGGGTGACGAGGATGATGATGATGGGGAGGATGATCCTATGGTAGGTCTCCCGCTTACCTTGGACGTTATCAAAACGTCTAAGGAGGTAGTGGAGGACACGAAGAAGAGCGTCACCACACTCATAGGGGAAGAAGACTGCCCCTCCTTCGATGTGAAGTGAAAGGAGGACGGCCAGGGTCGCCGACCTTCGACGGGCAGACGCTATATAGAGAGTCTGCAGAAAGCGAAGAGGGAGGTTATCGCGGCGGCTCGGGAACTGAGGGAGCTGCGGGACGCAGTAATACCGGCCAAACTGTCGAAGAACAGGACGGCCCTCGAGATCCAAGCAAGGGAGGACCTCAGTTATACCCCAACAGATACGCTTCCTGGAATTATTCTGGAGCATATTAACGGGATCGACCTGGTGGCTGAGAAGTCGGAGAATCTCAGGGGTGACATAAAGGGGAGGTTGAATTTGTCAGCGGCGACGATCAAAGCCACGATCTCCCAGCTGGTCCAAAGGACCGAGAGATCGGAGGACAGCCTCGCGAGGGACGCGGAGTTGGAAAGGCTCCGCAACAAGATTTCCTCCCAGGAGAAGGAGAACAGGGCCTTAAGGGAACTGCAGGCGCCGCACGCGCTAATGCAGCGGCAGATGCAGGAGCAACAGCAACAGCTGTTGCGAATGCAGATACAGCTGGAGGGACAAGCCGCGGGACAGCCGCAATAACAGGAGCGGCAAGAGGAAGAGGTATAACGTACCTTCTTCCTCGGAAGAGGAGGCACGGCCCTTTCGAGGAGAGGTCCCTCCTCAGGCCTCCCGGGTGGCGGAGGAGGAAACCCCTCAGGCTCCCATGGAGGTGGAGAATAAGGTGGAGAGTTCTCGGGACAAGGTCCTGAAATAAATTGAGGAGGAGGGAATGCCGGAAGCGATCAGACCGCCTGTCCTGGGGAAGCGCATGGTGCTGGATCCAGCGGTTCCCGCCAAGGGAGCGACTGGAAAAACGGTCGGGGTTACGGAAGAGGTGAGCCTGGAAGAGCGGGTAGCACGACTGGTCGAGAAGTGCGTGGAGGAGCAGGTTGGGAAACTGACTGGGAAGCTCCTCGGGAAGGCGGTTAAAGGGACCGAACAGGCCCCCTCAATTCCGCAAAGAAAGGAGGGGAAAACAAAGCCCCCTTTTGTGGATACTGCCGGGAAATCCGTCAACTCAGGGAAGAAGCCTGGGAGAAACGAGCGGAAGGGCACGAAATCCCCGGCAAACAAATCCGAGAAGGCCCCTCCAGATGGAAAGGGCGGTTTGGGGCGAGGTGGGAGGGGACCTCGCTCTCAATCCCCCCCGCCTACGTCTGCCCCCACGAGATCGACCGAAGAGTCGTGGGTGAGTGTGGTCGGCAGGTGGAAGAAGGAGGGGAGGTCAAACCCATCGGTTAAGCAGGCTGCCGCAAAGCCAAGCGGGAAACTGGGGGCTAGCGGGAAAACCGCGGAGAGGAAGGCTGTCCCACCCCAACCTGGGAAGAAGGCCAAGCGCAGGGTGCCGAGGACGGCAGCGGTCACCCTGACATGTCCGGCCGATAAATACGCCGAGAACATGGAGCTGGTAAGGCGGAGCTTCAAGCTCCAAGATCTGGGGATCGATAAACTTCCAAATTTGTGGAGGACGGCTACAGGGGCCTTGAGCCTCGAGATATCAGGGCCAGACTGTGGAGCCAAGGCGGACGCCCTGGCGAGCAGGATGACTGAGGTGCTCGCCGGAAGAGAGGGAGTCCGCGTTGGACGCCCGGCCATGTCCGCTGAGCTCCGGCTCAGCGGGTTCGAGGACTCGGTATCGGAGGAGGAGATCAAGGAGACCTTGGCTACCAAGGGGGAGATTTCCGCCTCCGGCATAACGGTGGGGCCGGTGAGGCGGGCGCCTAACGGTCTGTGCACCGCTTTTGTTAGGTGCCCGCTCGCGGCGGCGAACATGCTCGCGAAGGAGAGCCGAATAGCGATTGGTTGGGCGGGCGCTAAAATCGAGCTACTCGAGAAGCGCCCGCTACAATGTTACAGGTGCCTTGAGACAGGGCATACTCGAGCCACCTGTAAAAGTGAGGTGGACCGCACCGGTAGTGCTACCGGTGCGGCGAAGTGGGCCATCAGGCCCGAAATTGCGAGGCCCCATTTAAGTGCGCCGTCTGCGCCAGCTCGGGGCTACCGAGCAACCACCGGGTGGAAAGCAAACCCTGCCCTGGTGGGAGAAAGGGCAAGGGAGGAGCAGCCACTCCTAAAAGAAGGGTGGAAATAACGACCCCGGCAACGGCAGCTGTCATGAAGGGGGATGCCACCAAGGGCAAGGCCTCGACGTCGACCTCGGGCACTAAAGCTAAGCCCAAAGTCACGAAGGCGGTGGTGCTTCTTGGCCACAGAGTCACGGTCGGGAGAGCCGCAAAGCCCGCAGAGGAGGCCATGGAGGTGGACAAGGTCTACGTGACTGGGGACCGGGTCACAGGGGGGCGGGTGGAAGCCCTGACCAGGGCTCCAGGGGTTGATGAGCCAATGGATGCAGAGGCTACATCAACAGAGCCAGTGAGGATTGGGGCGGAGGACCTGGATGGGACTAATCTTTAATGTCCCTACGAGTTCTCCAGGCAAACCTGAACCACGCCCGCGCCGCCCAGGATTTATTTGTCCACACTATGGCGGAGCGCGGGTGTGGTCTAGGAATAGTGGCGGAGCCATACAGAGTCCGGGCAGGCCACTCCTGCTGGGCCGTAGACCGTACCGGCTCCGCCGCTCTTGCGTGGAGGATGCTGCCGCACTGCCCCCCATGTTCTCGTGGTGAGACTGGGGATGGGTTTGTGGCAGTGAAATGGGGGCTCATCTCCGTCATAGGAGTCTACACCTCTCCAAGCTGGGACCTGGCCAGGTTCGAGCGGACGCTCTTCGAGCTCGGAGCATGCGTCCGCAGATGCCTGCCAGGCCGGGTCATGGTAGCGGAGGGCTTTAACGCGAAGTCCTCGTTGTGGGGTTTCCCGCTCACCAATGCGAGGGGTCGCGCCCTGGAGGGGTGGGCGGCGGGTCTCGGCCTGTGTTTGGTTAACACGGGCCGGGAGAACACGTGTGTGCGCCGGCAGGTGGCCTCGGTGATTGACCTCACCTGGGCCAACCCCCCTGCTGTGCGCGAGATAAGCGGCTGGAGGGTGGCCACGGACCTAGAGACGTTGTCGGATCATCTTTTTATAGAGATGACGGTCTGGGCCACTTCTCCGGAGTTGCTAGCCCGCCGCTGAGTCGCGGAGAGGGAGCGACGGAGATGGGCCCTCAAGAAGTTGGACCATGACCGATTGAGGGCGGCGGTTATGGGTCTGACTTGGGGGGAGGACGGTGACGCCGTGATTGGGGACGTGGACGCGGAGGTCGGGTGTGTGGTCGGGGTCATGTCGCGAGCGTGCGACGTGGCCATGCCTCGGCTCCGTCGTCTTCCTCCCCGGCGTGTTGCCTGTTGGTGGACGGACGAGATAGCCGGGCTCCGGCGCTCGTCCGTCCGCGCTAAAAGTGTGTGGCTACTGGCTGATGGCACGCGCGGGTCGCGGTGCCCTCAGCGAGCAGGAAGCGGGGGAGGCCTGGCGTGCTGCCCGTCAGGACCTCTCCCGCGCCATATTCGCGGCCAAGGAGAGAGCCTGGAAGGAGCTCCTTGCGAATGTGAATGAGGATCCGTGGGGGCGTCCCTATAAACTGGTTCAAAACAAATTGAGACCTTGGACGCCCCCTCTCACGGAGACGCTTGACCCCCGGTTTGTCGGCAGAGTGGTCGATACACTCTTCCCTGCCGACAGAGGAGGTGATGTCCTATTCCCGGAGACTGATTCTCCGGAGTGGGACGAGGAACTGGTAGTCAGCGAGGAGGAGCTACGAGGGCTCTCCGCAGGGTCAGGACACGTAAGGCTCCTGGCCCTGACGGAATTCCGGGCAAAGCCTGGACCTTGGCCGCGGGGGAGCTGGCCGGCAGGATGGGCAGGTTATTTACCGCATGCCTGCGCGCTGGCCGGTTCCCCGATAGATGGAAGGAGGCCAGTCTGGTGCTCCTGCCGAAGGCGGGAAAGCCTGCGGATTCCCCGTCCGCTTATCGGCCTTTGTGCCTGCTGGACGAGGTGGGAAAAATATTTGAAAGAATAATCGCCGAGCGCCTTGTCCAGCATCTGTCCCGGGGGGAGGGTAGAGGTCTGTCGGACGACCAATTCGGCTTTTGTGCTGGGAGGTCGACAATCGACGCAATCAAACGCGTCCTCTCCCGCACGGAGGCCGAGATTGAGGAGGGGAGAGTGGCGATGGGTGTCTTTTTCGACGTGTGCAACGCCTTCAATTCTCTCCCCTGGGAGGCCATAGGGAGGGCGTTAGAATCGTTTGGCGTCCCTTTCTACTTGACCGAGGTCGTCCGGGACTATTTCCGGGGCAGGGGTCTGGCGTACACGGACCAGGACGGGGTCCTGAGGATCAGGCACGTGGAGTGCGGTGTTCCGCAGGGGTCAGTGTTGGGGCCCCTGCTATGGATCATCGCCTACGACCTGGTCCTCGGGGTGGCCCTCACCAACGGGTGCTGGATCACCGGGTATGCCGATAATGTATACCTGGGGGTCAGCGGGGAGGGCCGGCAGGAGCTCATCAGGCTGGCAAATGCGGCGACAGCATGCGTGGTGCGCTCTATAAGAGGGCTGGGCTTGAAGGTGGCCCCGCAAAAGACGCAGGCGACTCTCTTCTATGATCGTGCTGCGTGGGGGCCTCCACCGGAGGGACTCAGCCTCCGTTTAGAGGGGGTAGAGGTCCCGATCACTCCTCATTTGAAGTACCTTGGAGTGTGGGTGAACAGCCAACGGAGCTTCGGCGAGCACGTTGCCCGCGCGACCCCGAAGACGAAGATGATGGCCAACAGTTTGGCCAGGCTACTGCCAAACATTGGCGGGGACAGTGGGGGCGTGCGACGCCTCTACGTGGCGACGGTCCATTCGGTGCTGCTGTACGCAGCGCCGATATGGACGGACAAGGTGGGCAGAAATGCCCGCCTTAGTAGGCAGATGGCGGCGGCCCAGCAAATAATTGCAAACAGGGCCGCCAGAGCCTACAGGACCGTTTCTCACGTGGAGGCGACTACACTCGGCGGAATCCCCCCAGTAAACCTGATCGCCAAATCATATGCCCGCATTTATGAGAGGACAAAGGCGATCAAGGAGGGGAGAGGAGTAATTACGGTGAAGGTGAGACGGGCGCTGAAGCTCCAGGCCAATGAGACCCTCCTTCGCGAGTGGAAGGAGCTCTTAGCGGACCCCCGGCTGGGGGGAAGGAGGGTCAGAGAGGCTGTCCAGCCGGTACTTGAAGAGTGGGTGGGACGTAAGAGAGGCCTTACGTTCTACGCGGCGCAGGTGCTCACCGGGCACGGTTGCTTCGGTGAGTACTTGTGCCGTATCAGGAAAAAGTGCACCACGCGCTGCCACCACTGCCCGGGGGAGGTAGACACGGCGCAGCGTACGCTGGAATATTGCTCAGCGTGGGAGGAGCTGCGTCGTGTCCTCCGGGCAAACATCGGGCAGGATCTCTCCCTCCCGGCAGTCGTAACGGCGGCGGTCGAGGAGGGGGAGGAAGGGGAGAATAATTGGAGGGCATTCGTTTCCTTCTGCGGCACTGTTATGTCGCGGAAGGAGGCGGACAAAAGGATAAGGAGGGGGGAAGCCCCCCCTCCAGACGATAGCAGCGACGACGACGACGGAGCACCGAGGCCGCGACGCAGACCGCCTCCACCAAGAAGACGACGTCGCGGACCTCGCGATGGTGCTCCCGCTGTGGCCCTGGACAGGGCAGGATTGTGACAGCCGCGGGGTGGTGGGGGGTGATATTATCCGGCGCATGCATGCATGTGTCATCCCCCCCGTCCCCTTGTTTCCCCCCCTTTTCCCGCGGCCGGGAAAAGGTGTCGGAGAGAGAGGAAGCTGGCAGCATAAATGCCAACTGCGCCGCGGGTGCGTAGGGTCGCGGTTCCTCCTCTAAGAAAAGAGAGGATAGCGGGGGTGGGCGGGCGCGCGGGCGGGGTTTAGCGCGCGTCCGCAGAACAGTACCACCCCTGCAGGAGGAGTGGCGGGACTGGGCTGGTGACCCCCATCTCGCCACGATACAGTTAGCAGCTAGGGCTGGGGGAAGCGTAATAAATCGCGCTTCCCCGGGTAAGGCGCCTAAGTGGGCGTGGCACTGGGGGTGTCCCGGAAGGATCAGTGCGTTTCCCGGGACTCCCCCAACTAAAAGTGCCGTGACGGACACCCGGGGGGGTTTTAGCCGGTAAGAGTCCGGCATAACCGCCCGCCCCTCCCCGGGGGCGGGGGTATCCTATGCAGGATTTCCCCTCCGTCAAAAAAAAGTCCTGCGGGGTTCCGGAAGATCAGCTTAAAAGAAGAAATAATCTTGCTTTGTATTCCACCTGAGACCCAACGTGGAGACAACGTCAGCTAGATCCAGTAAATAATTTGTTCTGTTATCAGAAGTGACGCCGTCAAGAATGCTAACATCGTTGGCTGCCCATTTTCCTAATTCAAACCCTGCACTTCTCAGAATTGAGATGAATTGATCTCGTCGTTTAATAGCTTCTTCAATTGAGTCGCCTCCGCTGTATCCGTCGTCAACATGGGTTAGCTTGCGAAGTATGTAGGCAGCCAATGGGTATTTAAGCTCTTCATCATCTGCAAGTTAGAGTAGGCAGCGAATACCTAAGATGGGTGCAGATACTGTACCATAGATGACCGTTAAGAGAAAATAACTGAGAATCTTCCCTAGAGTGGACCGCCAGACAATTTTTTGCCAACAAACATCCATAGGATTTACTAAAATTTGCCTAAACATTTTTACAATGTCGGCTGTAAAAACGTATTTATAGAATCTCCAGTGTCAAAACTCCAGCTATTACCTGCTGAAGTTTCGGTCCTGACAACAAGAAATCATTAATGGATGTAACGTCCTTGCATTTTTGGGAACCATTGAACACAACCCTGATTTTCCCGAAGCCATCGTTCTTAAATACTGCATGGTGAGATAGATAGAAGTAGGGCTCAGTTGAGTCGGTGTCCGAATCAACGATCATGTGGCCCAATTCTTCGTACTTACGCATAAAGTCCGCATAAGCTTTCTTGAGTTCTGGATTTTTGCTTGTCTCCTCTCAGAGCAAAGTAAGCACTGTACAGCGATTTTCCTTGAGGCGGGAGATGATGCTTCTGTGGAGAGTGGAAGTCTTACTACATAACGTCCCGTTTCGTTGCGGGTGGTGGTAGTTTTGAAGAAATCTTCACAATATTGTTCGCTTGGAGTGAGGCGGCTGACGGCAGGCAGGGTCTAAAATTTCATGTACCTGATTTTCCGTCACTTTTGAGAAAGCAGCAGGGTCCTCCTTAGGTTTTAACTTCTGGTTTCTTGGTTCTTGAGTCGCCGCGGGTTTGTGATGCTACTGTTGGGAATGAAGAAGCGTATGCCGTTCTGAACATTTAAAACACACTCGAGAATTACTGCATTCAGCCGTAGTGTGAGCTTTACTCAGTTACCGCATAGTTTATTCCTTTTTACAAACTCTAACTTTTTATCGCTATCCAAGTTCTTAAACTTATAACATTTGTACAAGGGATGCAGCTTCTTGCACATGTGGCAGACGAGTTCCGGCTTACGTGCATCATCCGCTCGAGTAGCATGCGCTGA
This sequence comes from Harpagoxenus sublaevis, assembly GCA_030770355.1. Classification (NCBI taxonomy): domain Eukaryota; kingdom Metazoa; phylum Arthropoda; class Insecta; order Hymenoptera; family Formicidae; genus Harpagoxenus; species Harpagoxenus sublaevis. The sequence goes on along the minus strand of JASTWR010000398.1, from coordinate 5,013 downwards.
GACCTTAGTATCCTTAGCTGTACCCTTGAAGTTTGACTTAGATTTATGATTACCACCTGCCGCCCCAGAGACTTGAGCCGCCTCGAGAGAAATAACTCGCTGCTCTAGGAACCTAAGTAAGTCCGCGTAAGAAGGAAACGCCTCCGTTTCGTCCTTTGTTTCTTGGAAGATTTACCAATCTTCCCTGGTTTCTGAGTCGAGCTTTTGACCGATGAGATGAACGAACCATACGTCTTAATAAGTGACCGGACATAGGTCTGCCAAGCCTTGACGGGTCTTCTCAGCAACATTCATTAACCTGTTACTGATTGGTTGACGACAGATTTTGCCTTAATTAAGTTTTCAAGGTGAGTGGTTAGTCTAACTCGACGATTATCGTAACGCTTTGACAGTTTCTCCCAGGCTACCTCAAAATTCGCGCCGACAACCCGTAGCCCTTTCAATCGCTGCGCGGCTTCCCCTTCACATGCATTTATCAGGTGTTGTAGCTTTACGACAGAGCTCATAACTTGACTCTCAATGATTGACATGAACAAGTCCTTGAAACTCTCCCAATCGGCTTGCCTACCACTAAAGGTGGGAAGAGATAAACGTGGAATCGATGCATGGTTAGTACAGGCAGCTGCTGCTACTACTGGTTGCACGGTTGTCACCTCTGCTGCTGCGTGGCCTGGTATTTTGTCTATGAGTTCAGCCCGAGCAACTGCATAAGTTTTCTTCGACCGTGTCATACATATTAGTAGTAATGTACTCTTGATATTTATTTCTTTATTATCAGCTAAGACAAGATGATTATCTTGGAGCTCATTCAGTACGTCTCCAAAATTGTTAACCGCGCCGAAACAATACCCGTGTAGAAATTTTCCCTAGGCTGTAACCGGGCCCTGAAAGGGCCTTCCTTACTTTATTTGAGGCCCATGTTAGGACGCCCACTTTGGCCCCGTTTCGGAATGTCACGCTTTTTTATCTAGGGCCCTTATTGATTTCCGAACTTGGGCCAATATAAAAATTTTAGCTTGGGCCAATGTTGGCTTCATAAGTCGGGCCTATATATGGCTTCGTAAGTCGGGCCTATTTATCTAGGGCCCTTATTGATTTCCGAACTTGGGCCAATATAAAAATTTTAGCTTGGGCCAATGTTGGCTTTATAAGTCGGGCCTATATATGGCTTCGTAAGTCGGGCCTATATATGTAAGATAAGTTGGCCCAAAATCAAAACACATATTACTGCCTGAATGAAATTTTAATAAACCCCTTATTAACTCATTAAAATCGTGCTAAGTGATGATCCCCCTAATAAATCAACACGCAGTGATTTTAAATTATATCACAATATATTTTATATACTTTTTATACAAGTAAATAACATTTTTTGTTTTTAATTAAAGGAATTTTATTTTATGAGATAAATTGACTTCTCTTTTAGTTAACACTTATAATATTCAATATAAATAAAAATTTCTTTCATTGACAAGAAATTAAAAAATAAAAATTTTGTAATTAAGAATAAAAAAAATTGTAAATTTTTCATTAGAGTACTGAAAAAAAATAAAGTTTATGCCTTTATGCATTTTATGAGAAAACATTTAGAAAAAGTTAAAAAAAAGTTTAGAAAAAATGAAGAAATTTAAAGAGAAAGAGCGCAATTATGTTTTATCTTAGGTTGCTGCTGGTTGTCGAAGCTTGCGATATCCATCCCAGTCTTTGGCATTGGTCAGGCAAGATGATAAAGACTGATAAAACATTTTTTCTGTTATTATTCCGCCATCTGGATTTTTGTGGTAACGACATATTACATCTAAAATAGTCAAATGCAACTGATTATAAATAAATTGTACTATATAAAAAATATTATAATTTAAATTTATATTTTATATAATTTTAATTATAAATTTTATTATAAAAAATTTTAAGATTTAAAAAATTCGCTTACCGAATAGAGAGTTGTAGAAATAAGTGTTTTTCAGAACAAATTTATTATTTGACAGTTTTATTGCCGTACATTTCATGGCAAAATCACGATGTAGGAATTTTTTCACTACAGCGATAATAGACTGTTTTATATTTGATCCTATCAACTGTTCTAATACATCTTTCTGCAAAATAATTATATTTACAAATTAAAAGAAATTATAACGCAATAGCAAAGCATATACTTACGAAATCCTTCGCGAATTCATCATTTGTTTGTAACTCCGAATCAAATTTTTTAAATTCTTCAGTAAATTGAATTTTGACAAAGTTGTATTTTTCAACAAGGCTAGAGTTGAAATTTGGTTATTTTTACAAGCATTAAACGCTCAATACTGTTACGCAATGCTTGGATGTCATTCTTCATCAAATTTATTTCAATTGTCAACTTTTTCATGGCGACATAAAGAAATGTTAAAGCTGACGGAACAATCAAAATATTAATACAATTTAGCAACATGAATAAAAGTAATCTAGATATTTAATATATAAGATGTTTATAAATTATTATAAAAATATTAATCACTTTTTTTTAATGAAGTTATATCTGTAGACATTTCCGAGAATTCTACATTCAGTTCGTCAGGAAGAACGTTAACGTCCTCAGAAGCTGTATTGAAATGATAAATGGTTAGAAAGTAGGAAAATACATGTATGTCATGAACCTTTTTCTGGTAAATTGACTTATGAATAATCTGTAAGATCATGTTTATTAAGCAAAATAATTTTTGATTTTTTATATAGGTATTTCATTCTACTTTCACTTAATAACGAGAAGAGCAGCTTTGAAGAGAGCATACAATCTGTGTTTTACATTGTAGGTATACATCATCATAACACATTTTACCAAAATTTTTCAACATAAATTCTCAAAATGGAAAATATTTCTCCACAATGAAAGACTGTATGTTTTCGAAAGACGCTCTTCTCGTTATTAGGTGAAAGCAGAACGAAATATATAAAAAATAAAAAATTATTTTTTGGTTGCTCAGTCAATAAACATGAGCCTACGACTCCCTCTTAAATACAATTAAACAAATTCTGTAACTAGAAAAAAGTACCTTGCTCTTGAATTGTTTCAGTAGTAGTACTCGAATTTGCAACTGTCTTCTTATTAGGTTTTGGTGGGCTGGATGTAAACGATGTATTTGATATGTTACTTTTGACAGAAGACATATATGGTTCATCAATTATATTTTTGTATTGTTTTGGTTTCTTTGATTTATTTAAAACTGTTTGAGATTTTGACTTTGTCTGGGTAACAGCTTTTTCAGTGTCTCCTGTTTCATGTTGATATTGTGTTTCGGCTTACTTGGCGTAGGTGTTTCATCAGAATCTTCAATTACAAATTTTTTTTTGTCTTTTGTTTGTCTTTTCCATTCTTCATCAGAGCTAGATGTGTCTGTATAACCTTAAATATGATAAACAAATGTTAAAAATATCATAATACTTCTCTGCTAATTAATAATAGATCATGATATCTTCATTTTCCAAGTACTTAGTTCAGATGATGACTCATTATTCTCTTTAGACAGCATTTTTCAACATCTGCCCGAGATTTCAAATTTTCTATTGCTTTTTGAGCCTTCTCTATCCTCGTGATTCAGAATCTGTCGTGTATGGTTGAACTTGGAGAATATTTAACTTACTCATTCCTTCTTTATATGAATCTGCAAATAAATTTTCTTGTAGTTAACTCTGCAACCGTATACATGGGTCGTTTGCGAAAAACATTTTATGGTTACAAAACACTAAAAATACAATATCTAGACATAAGTAAATTTTTTTTTTTTTTTTTTTAGCATTTATATTATACAAATTTTTTAAAAAATTATTTATTATAATATTTTTTACGGACATTCTGATAGATTGACTTAAGGCTCCTCTGCCTACTCGCCTCTTCTATCCTTGTTTGATGACGTCAGAAGCGAGAAATCGCATGCCAAAAATCTTGCAGTTTTACGTTGAAATAAAAAGATATATTATAAACCCAATTGTAATTGATTTGCACCTTTGTAAAATATACCGAACACTTTCCTTTGGCTTCAATAATCACTAAATAGCCGTAAAATTAATGCGACATGCAATCTACCTTTTTAACATGCAGTCTTCTTTCATTTTTCATTTTACAGCTATTTATTGATTTTCAAAGGCAAAGGAAAGTGTTCGGTATATTTACAAATGTGATGAATCAATTACAATTGCGTTTATGAATATATCTTTTTTATTTCAATGTAAAACCGCAAGAATTTTTAGCATGCAAATTCTCGCTTCTGATGTCATCAAACAAGGATAGAAGAGGTGAGTGGGCAAGCCTTAAAATTAATAAAAATTAATTAACTCTTCACGAAATAGAGATAGAATTAAGTACGTGCTATTACTTACTCGCATTTCCTTTCAAGGTCACGGAAAATCGTGGCCATCCTTCAGGCGGTTGTGCTCGACTTTTTATTAGATCCTGGATTAATTTATAATCTTCTGTCGAATATGGTGAGCCATGTACTGCACTACGCAAGAACCAAGCTTGTGATCGTACGTGATCCATGAACTTGGCACGCATTCTATTACTTTACAACCATCTTCAGTTTTTTCCTCTTTTAAATTCAACCATTTTTGTATAATGTGTCCGAATTTGCGCTTTTACCTCACTAAATAAAAAATTATACGTTAGGTAAATTATAGGTTAGAATAGTAATGCCTTGAAAATACGATATTTTCTATACGTGCAATAAAATCGTCCAAATCACATTACAAGTCACTTTATACACTTACTTTTTTTACAGCTAATATATAAATTGACACTTAAACACACACTTCTCGTCGTTCACTCGGCGACACTTCTCGTCGTTTACTGGCGACACTGGCGTCCCGTCCCGCCCGCGCCGGTCCCGCGGTTAACGGTTTCGCGTGGTCTCGCGCTTCTTTTGTTAGTTCTTCTGTTTTTTGGCGCGGCCTTGCGCTATTGAACGCTATTACCGGCAGTAGCAACAGTGTGCACAAATGAGGCGACTGCGTGGCGCAGATATCAATACCTTTAATAAA